>WEKY01056755.1:303853-321719 GCA_013390045.1 Picathartes gymnocephalus | reverse complement strand
AGATCAGAAGCTCCCTTCTATTCTTCAGTTTTCTTTAAAAATGTGTTTATCTATAAAACAAATAGAATAAAATAATATATAAATAAATATGTATATTTAAAATCTGGGCAAAATAAACATATTGGGATTATAATATATATTCTTAATTGGTGCTTAATTAACCAATAACTGCTCAACCACAAATACTGAATTTCCAGCCTGTGCAAAAGCAAAATTCCTATAAGAAATAAAATATAACTCATGGCTTTACAATCACCAAAAGTGAGGACTGCAAAAATCCGTACGGAGGCATTTAATTAGGCAAGATATATTCAATTAAGTGATTTTAGAACCAAGCAGCACCTTTGTTTCTGGTTAATCTACTTCCAATAAATCTGGATATAAGAAAGATATAAAAAGAAAAATACTGAAAACAAAATTTGAGTCTTGATGAGAATTAATATAAGGAGAAAAACACATGAGTGAGGAAAAAAAAATCTGTGTGAAACTTGGAAAGAGAAAAGAAAATTTGGCTTTGGAGATCTTCAGGGAAGAAAAGATTTTATAAAACTGGGAGAAGGGTGGAAGATGCAATTCCAGTGATAAGATGAGGAAAAACATTGATTTTGTGCATTTTTAGGATGCCTGAGAGTCAGGCTGGCAAGGAAATATTCTCAGAACCAGTGGGTGAAAGAGCCAAACTGGGAAAACCCCCCCACACCCCTCAGGGGCTGGGATGCCCAAGGATACCAACACTTGCAGCTGACTCTTTAAAAAGTCATTTTGACATAGACTTCCTTTCATAAAGAACCAAAAAAAAATCAAACTCTACAGCTGTCAGCATCACAAATATTACCTGCATTCCATTAAAATATTTCTAGGTTTCCTTACGAAGTTTCTATTTACAAAGGCTGTGAATGGAGCAACCGTAAAAAAAAATTGAATTTTTCTTCAGTAATGTTTTAAAACATTGCAAGATGTACTTACTTTGAAACCATTACAAGGAAGCCAGGAGCATTTGCTGTGAAAACAGAGCAACGCTGAATTTTTTTAAGCCAGTGAGCAACAAAAATCCCACTGCATTCAACAAAACCCACTCATTATTTATCCCCCCTGACTCACCCTTCTCTGCATTCATTCCCTTTATGCTAAAAGGTAACTCAGCCACTTCTCTCGTGCCAAAAAAAAAAAACCAAAAACACCTCTCAAAGATATTCTTAATATGTTATTAGTTAATTATAACCCTTGGCTGTGGAATTTCCATCCCTGCACACGGTGGCACCAAAGGTGCTGGGGTCACATGGAAATAACGAGGCTCAGCAACACCCACAGGGCACTAATTAACCAATTTCTTGTTCTCCACCCAGGTGGTACCAGCACTTCCAGCAGGTTTTACATCCTCTCTGTGTAAAACATTCCTTCCTCAGGGCACATTTGAGAGGAGAGTTTTGTTTCCCTGGTGAAAACCTCGCTGCAAAGCCATGGAAAGGTTGGGGTGGGAAGGGACCTTAAAGTTCATTCCCTTCCACCCATCCAGCCTGGCCTTGGCCATTTCCATCACTGCCAGACTCTCTGGGGTACCAGATCCTACCTAAAGACACTGAAAAATCCAAACGTTTCCTGAAGGATTCTCAAGTCCATGATATAATCCGGGTTGCCCATCCCAAAAACCAAAGCTTGTATCTGCACTCAGATTTCTAGCAGTATGATTTTATTGCTTTATTATATTTCTTAAAAGCTTTTCCCCATCATCCCTTGACTCGAGTCCCATTTGTCTCCCTTCACTGGTGTTTTATCAAATATTTTTGCTCTTCATTAAGCAGAAGAGCACAACAGAATGCTTATTGATCTATTTTACCTGCAGAAAAAGAAGGAAACAAACCCCCCTCCTTTATAACTTCCTAGAACCAAACTGTGATTTATGCTCCCACTTGTATAAGATTGCTTCTTATGATTTATTCAATAAAGGCCATGACTGGACGTAACTGAAAACAAAAGAGTAGAAATAATGAGTAGGTGAATTTGAACATTCAAAACCTCACCCAAAGCTCAGGAAAACCTGTGTAGCCCCTAAAAATAAACAATACCATTTATCCCACCCAATCATAATCCAAAGTGTAAAACAAAATACACCTACAAAAGGTAAAGATATTTTCTTCCCTCCACCCCCCATTTCAGAGGCTCTAAAATGTTTTAAATCACTGTATTTATTATCAAAAGGTTTCAGGTTTCATTCATAATCAGGTTTCATTCCCATGAACATAATCCTAGCAAATTACAAAAGGTTCTAATGCTGCAGTTTGCTTTAGCACTAAAAAAAAGAAAATCAAAGTTATCTTTCAGGAAACTTTCGAAGTGAAGGTCAAATAAAAGGTGAAATGGTCTCAGAAGAAACAACACAGTTACTGATAATGAAGAAAAAAATAATAAAGCAGGAATTTTTCTTAATCAACAGGTAAAATTATTTTTGCTTTCTTTTAGAGGAGAACAGAAATTTAAGGTCAAGAGACCACATCTTATCTAACATTTACTTTTTTGCTTGCAGCTGAAAACTCTAACAAAGTTTGACCTCACATCAAGGGTTTCTCTACCCCGATAAAATAAGCTTCATTTCCATCATTCTTTTAACCACACACATTACAGACATATTAACAACACTTCCTGAAAGAAAATCTGGCTTGATTTCTACCAATGCAAAAATTCTTGTTAAATTCAAAGGCCAAACATTTAATTCTGCATCTGTACTGGAGCAGACATTCATTCCAAATATTATCTGCACACACCACAACAGGGAGGGCTGGAATTGGCACAGCACAGCCCTGCCAGCTCGCATTGGCTGCCCTGATTTTTGGCTTGAATCATGGCTGGAGGGTAAAAGCCAAAAAATGGAGACTGACTTCACTTCCGTCTGCAACAAAACTCCCACTGACCTGGCCAGGGTTGGAATATTGTGATAAAAACAACGTATCCAAACTTCAGAGTGGGATTTTCTGGGTGTTGAGTTGCTGGTGACATTGTGACAACAGGTCTGTGATGGAACCCAAGGGTGACAGTGCCCAAATGCACAGAGGGACCCTGAGCCAGGACAGTGTCTCATGGGACAATCTCCAGTGGTCAAACAAACCAAAATGTTATTTCAGAGCACACTGAGCTGTGCCAGCTGCCTGGGACAGAGGAGAACAGCCCTGGCATCAGCAGCTCAGTTCAAACAGTAAAGGCAAAAAAATGTCCAACCCCAGCAGGCAAAGTCCATCCTTCCTAAAGGCAAAGTTCTCATCCTTCCTAAAAGCAAAGTTCGCATCCTTACAAAATGTAAAGTTCTCATCCTTCCTAAAGAAAAAGTTCTCATCCTTCCTGAAGGTAAAGTTCCCATCCTTCCTAAAGGTAAAATCCTTCCTTCCTAAAGGTGAAGTTCTCATCCTTCCTAAAGGTGAAGTTCTCATTCTTCCTTCCTAAAGGCAAAGTCCTTCCTTCCCAAAGGTAAAGTTCTCATCCTTCCTAAAGGTAAAATCCTTCCTTCCTAAAGGCAAAGTTCTCATCCTTAAAAAAGGCAAAATTCTCATCCTTAAAAAATGCAAAGTTCTCACCCTTTTCCCTCTGTTTTTCTTTGCAGCCCTGGGTTGTGCAGGATGTGTTTATCAGAAACACCCGTAATGTGCAGCATTTTCACATCTCATGCTTCATTAAATAAGTTATTAAGTTACAAGTTCTTTAAAAGTTAGCATGGATAAACATCTACGGCTCGATGAACCTTGTGAGTCCCTTCCAGCTCAGAATATTTTGTGATTCTGCAAGAAATAAAAACCTTTAGAACGTGAGAGAAATCAATAGAATTCGTACTTACAATAAAGTAGCCACAAAATTCTTTTTTTTATATATAATAATAAATAAACTAAATTACCTTTATGTGTGTTTTTCCATGCTGCAGGATCTCCAGCATCAGGAATCCATCCCCACAGAGAAAGGAATAAAGCTCAGTGCAGAGAAAGGCCGACACCTGTGCCATGAAAACACTTGGGGGTGTGTGTGTAATATATTTTATTGGGCAAACATAAAAAGCAGCAGCATCAATCAAACCCTAAAGAGGCATTTGGAAGACCTTAGAATACAGAAAATTAATTCTGGAGTGCAGAGGCTTCTCACTCCACCATCCATCAGAGCAGCAATGAACATTCTCAAAGTTTCACGGCTGCTGCCAAAAGCTGTAAAGGAAACTGAAGCCGTGAATTGCCCAGAGAAGGGCTGAGCCCCTGCTGCTGACACAGCCAGCTCTGCCAGTCCCTGCAGCCCCTCTGCTGCTGGAAACACCTTCTCATTTGGGCTAGGTCATTTGAACAACCCAATCATCTCCTGCCAAAATTTTTGGGTTAAATCAAGGCTCCTTTTCACCCCCTGCCACAGCTTTTGGGCGATCAAAGCTTTGCCTTCCGCTTGCTGCTTTGCCAGCTGCCCATTGCTTTTGTCCCCACCTGTATTTGTCTGTGATGCTTCACCTGGTTCATTTTCCTTTATGCTGAAAACCTTCCTCTTTCTTTGCTCAACATCCCTTTATTTCCTCACAATCCACAAACTCATATTCCAGGCTGTGAAAATGTTTCTGCCTTCACAGTAAAACATCCCCACATCACCAGTATCTTCACAAATACGGTTCCCAACTTGTACCAGGAAACTTCCAGAGAATGTTTCTCACCAGTTTTTAAAGCAGCTCTCTCAAACAGCCCAATGTCTCTCTATTCCCTGCACTGCTACAACTCCAGGTTTTGTTGCTGCCCCATCAGACATTTTGGCCCCCACCCAAATTCCTTGTCCCTCGTTGCTCTCATCTGGAAAAAAACTGTACTAATACTGTCTTAGCTGACTCTTCATCTCATTTTAATCCAAATTCAAAATATTTTTTATTTTCTTCCCTATGAATTATCTTTATTTCTCCCTCCTCTTGTAGCTCTGGAAAGTGTTAAGTCTATTGCAGACATGAATATTCCACAAATGAACTGAACACACAAAGCTGCTCTTGCATTTCTAAACAACGGAAAGAGAACAGAAAACAGATTAAGATATCCCATTACGTAAAAAAATAAACCCAACGGAATAAATTAGAATAAAATTCCATTTAAGCCTCTTATCATCTGTCTTAAGTTGTCTTGGTGTTAAAATGTGCTTAAAGCCATTCTCTGAAACAGCTCAGGAAAAAATGTACTTGCAAAAGTCACAGAGAGCTATGAGTTTGCTTTTGATGTCCTCATTCAAATGAAGAATAAAAACACAGATCTGGTGTGGAGCTCAACTGAAGAATAAAAACACAGATCTGGTGTGGAGCTCAAATGAAAAATAAAAGCACAGATCTGGTGTGGAGTTTGAATGAAAAATAAAAACACAGATCTGGTGTGGAGCTCAAATGAAAAAAGCACAGATCTGGTGTGGGGCTGACAGTTCTGTGGTTGATGCCCTAACCCAGCTTTTCTGCAGATAATGAGATAACCAACGGTTTTATGAAGCAAATGGTGGTGAGGAATATGGTAATACACAAAGAAAACTTGGTTTGAGCTGTCTTTTGTTTCTAATTATGAGCACTAAGGGCATTCAGACAGTGCTCCACACTAAACCAGTCCATCCTAGTCCTTTCCTGGAGCTGACCTGGGATTGAAGGTTCTGGAGTAACACCCCAGCCAAGTACATTGGATAAACATGCACAATTTCAGCTCAATTCCCATAATACTTCCATCCAATACTGGGCAACCAGTGAGTTAAAATTAGGGTTTTTTTATATCCTGAGTTGAAACACTTTGTTCTACACCAATCCATCACTGGCTGTCAGAACTTTTAAGAGCAGTAATGCAAAAGTAATATTTTACCAGACAGCAGGACCTTAAGTGGGAATTAAAACACAATAGAAGTGTGACATCTCTGCTGCTGCAGCCTCTGTCATCGGTGAAAATTCTCTGCTTTACTTCTACACTTTGCTCAATAAACTGTAATTTAGTTACAGTATAAGCAAGGTTAAATGCTGCTGTCTGTAGGCCAAGAGAGAAGCAACAGATTCTTCAGATGAGAGGGGTTTTTTCACATCTATTTGCTGTCTCTTGGCCAGGCACCAAGCTTTCATATTCATAGCAGCATAAAAAGCAACCAAAATAACAACAAAAACTCCTGCTGAGACTATTAAAGTGTCATTTTGAGCAGCAGGACTCCATAAATCACAGTGACATTGCCACCTCAGGTTGTGCCCCTGCAGTCACTGCAGCTGCTTTGCTCACACAGGGGACTGGATCAGCCTTGTTATGCACAAGGAGACCCCTGTCCCACTCCCTGCCCTGCTTTTAGCTCAGGAAACATCTTCCATGAGGATTTCATGTGCCAAAATTGTCAATCTCACCCAGATTTCCTCCTTGGATCCCCTGCCTTGAGATGTGGGTGATGAGCTGCAGGTCCAGCTCCAGCCTGGGCTTCTCCTGATGCTGGATAAACTCACAGCCCTGGAGTCCAGCAGCCTCAGGTCATGGAAAACCAGAGGCTCAGCAAGATCATCCACTCCCAGGGAATAAACTCTGGGCAGGTAAAACACAGCCCTTGGTTGGCCTCATTAGGAAACACAAAATTCACATGGAATGCCAGCTCCTGATCTGAAGAGCAGGGGAGGCACCGGGTCCTGGATCAGCCACAGAAAGTGAAACAGGAAATGTCACAATCTACCAGCACACACCTTGTGGGGGGAGGTTTTTTGAGTTAAAAGGGAAAATTAGCAAAGCCTTCAGGACTAAAGTAATTCAAGGTTGGGAGCAGCCCCTGCCCTTGCAGCTGCAAAGATGCTGTTCCACATCCCACCGGAGGGATCTGGCATCAAAGAGTCTGGGCTGGAAAACAGGATGGAAAGAGGAACTGCTCTTGACAGCATCTGCTGGTTCTCATTTAACAACAATAAACTGTACTTCTGCTTTTAAAAGGCAGGATTTTTTACCTTCATATTTCACAGGCTTTATTCGCTACATTGTAAAGTAAATTTAATCTAAACGCCTCTATTTAAACAACGTTCTTGGGGTTAAAAAAAAAATAAGTGACACCCTTAAATTCCCATTGCTCTTGAGAAATATTTCTGCTGAAACAGGGGTGAAAAAATGGAGAAGAAAGATCTCTGTAATGTCATTGGTATTACAGATCAAATCCTTTTAATTTACACACAGAAAATCCTCCTCCTCTGAAAGATTTAATAGCAAAGCTGCAAAGAATACCTATGTATTAAGGAGCCTTTATTAAATATCCAGAATATGTTATGTGGTATTTATTCCTTTCCTAGAGTGCATTATCATCAGTACTTGCATAACAATATATAATTTAAATCAATGGCAAAATTCTTATTGATATCTTTGAAAGCAGCTTATACCTAATTTACTAACAGCACTCATCTGCAAAGAGTGTTACTGTTATTTATTACAATTAATTAAATCCTTCTGCATTATGTTAAAATGCACATCTTGTATGTCCTTGAGGGCCTGGCTGAAAAGAAAAACAAAGTTTTACAGAACCCATTTTAGCAGAGATAAATAATGTCAGTCAGTCAACAACCTGGTCTGTTAAAACATTATCATGAAAGGAATATCAGCTTCAAAATATTTCATTTGCAAATAGCAAATATTCTTCTTGATTTGGTAACATTTTAATCTCTTTGCTTGTATTACACGTACCAAAAAGAAAAAACAAAAGAAAATTGCTGTGGTATGACAATTCAAATTTGTTCAGTGAACCAGGAGATATTGCTGTCCAGCTCTCAGTGTTTAGGAGAGGAGCCTGTGCTGCAAATGAGGAAATCAGAGAGCTACTGCTGCTAAATATGTGAGAAATAGGGAAAATGCAGAATAATAGCAATTCACATGTTTGCTTCATGCCGTTTTAAGAGTAATTTTACAAAAAAAAAGAATCTTTCACATCATTTTAGGATGAATTTTACCGAAAAAAACCCTTAGTGGGGTTGAACTTCCAATCCCCTCCTGATATGTTTGATTTATTGAGGAATTTGGGGCCCATTTAGGAGAGGCAGAGATCTCAGTGGTGGGGAGTTTGCAAAAACAAGCAGGGAGGGATGGAACGCAAAATCAGACAAACCAGAGGGTGGGTTAGAGGGATCCATGAAGGTCAGAGGAAAAGTGGGATCCAAATCCAGCTGAACGACCTAACTGAGCATGCAAACTGGACATTATCAGCATCCTGGGGATAACTTCCCTCTGGAGCTAAAATAAAAAGTGTTAATCAGCATCCTGGTTCAACTGGACACTTCCCTCTGGAGCTAAAATAAAAAGTGTTATTTAATATTTGTCTTACAGTACAGCTCAGCCAAGATTAGGAAACTATTTCGCTACTTTTGAGTCCTCAGCGTTGGAGTTATTTTACATCAGTAATGTTTCCCTTCACCATCTTCCAAGGCCACTTCTGGTGCCCTTGAAGGATTAGAACTGGCATCACTCGGGGATTTTTTAACGTGTTAAGTGTATTTTAACTGTGACAAAAGCTGTTAAAACCTCCCAAGACTCATCCGCAGAGTGCATAAAAAGAGCCTTTTCCACTCTGACTTTTGAAAGCCCTGCAGAGAGCACAAAGGCAGGCGCTGGCTGTCCGCAGCACCCAGGGGTGCAGCCTTTGTGCTGGGATTAGCTGCCCCATGCCAGCCCTGCAATCACAGCTCCAGAGCCTCCCACAGCAGCCACAAAGGGCACATCAGCTGCGCTTCCCAGTTATTCCCCAGCCTGGACAAGAGCAAACACTGGCACTCACAGGCTGCACTGAAGTGCAAAAGCTGCTCAGCTTCTCTTTTTGGTTTCATTGCTGCCTTTTGGAAGATTTTGGGGTGATTTTTTTCAATTTAATGTATTTTTTTAAGGCTCACCGGGGTTGTTAAAGCACCCAGAGAGGGACAAGCAGACCATAAAGGCAGCTGGACCCTGAGCCTGAACTTTTAAACCCAAGAGCTGGGAAATACTAATCCTGGACTGAGGAGAAATGGATTAGCTCAGGTTTAGGGGGCCGGAATGATCAATCAGCACACAAAGGACTCCTTCCATCACTAATGTGCTTTTGCTGGGAATAATATATGTAAGAAAAATGGAGTTTTTAACCTTTTCTCCAGAGAACCACTGCTTTTCAGAATTACTTGATGGCAGCGATGGGGATGAAGAGGAAATTCTTGTCTGTGGAGAAGATTTAGAGCTTAATCCTTTTGATGGCTTGCCTTACTCCTCCCGTTATTATAGACTGATGAAAGAGAGAGAAGAGCTTCCAATATGGAAAGAAAAATGTACTTTCATGGAAAGTTTGCTTCATAATCAAATTGTGATTGTGTCAGGAGATGCTAAGACCGGCAAGAGCTCCCAGGTCAGTACAACAGACTTGGTTGGGGTTTTGTTTAATGTACTTTTAGAACATTTAATGAGGTATGAATTTCAGAGTTACTATAACTATTGTAATCCAAGCATTAAGGCCAGAAAGGGAAACTGAAATACAGAAGGTGAATAAAGATTAATGTAGTCAAATACAGATTTAAAATATATTAAACATTTGAATAACTTTCTGTGAGCACTCAAAAACATTTGCAGTTGCTTTGTGTTTTGGTTCTGATTAGTGCTGTATCAGGAAAGAAATACAGGGGATTTGTCATAAGAGAAGGTGAAAAAAGTTCTCAGGGAGTGAAGGATTGAAATCAGCAGGGCTTCTTCTCAGGGAGAATTAATGGTCTTTCCCTCCCTTCAGCCAGGAGCAAATGTTTTCTCCAACAGTACAAAACTACTTTACAAAACTCATGTTAAAAGAAATCACTGAAGCCAAGGTCTCTTTTGAGTCTAAGTACACAAACATCAGTCAGGACTATGAAATTCTGCTGTAACAATATAAAATAACCTAGGTCTGCTTCCACAGTGAGCAGAGAAGAATTTTCAAGTGCTATCAGCCAAAATATTATTGTTTATGACTGGGATCAGGAGAAAACATTCTTGCAGGTAAAGCTGTAAAAGAATTACTGTTGCAGGGCATCTCATACGTCCTAGAAACTTCAATGCTGGAACATTCTAGAGATCACATATTGAACTAGAGACATCACGCTTCTCTCTGAAAATTCCTATGTTCCCATAAAAATGATTCACACCCACCCGGTGCCTGGTATAATTTTTGGAGTGCAAAGTTTTTACCCCTTGTTATTGACTGTAATTTACTCACAAAAAACTTGCATAATAGTAAGCAACTTGCTAAGAAATGCTAGCTTTTAAATTGCCCTTTAACAAGGCAATTTTTATTGAACCTTTAATAAGGTGCAGCACATTGCTGGTGGGTTTTTAATCATTTCCAGGAATGCGTATTATAACTATACAGAAATAAATTCTATGTGGCTGATGCACCTAGGTTTAGATGTTAATTAAATGAAGGGTTTGAAACCTAATACATCCATTAAAATAATATTTATAATGCAGTTTTAATTTCTCATAACAACAACACACGGATATTTTCCAGCGTTGATGTTATGCAAATATATAAAGCAGGGAGCTGCCGTGTAAATTCCTGGAGCAGTTCAGTTCCAGTTATGTGTTTGCAGAGTAATTCATCTGAAATTAGAGGTATTGGCTGTGGCATTTGTCAGTTTGAAATCCTGTTTTTCCAGGGACAAGTTTTCCACGGATATGATGGAGCAGGAGCAGGTTTGCTGCTCGAACACAACTGCGCCGACCTCGCTGCATCCATCAGCCCATCTCACAGTGACCCTGCTGCCACCTGCTCCCCAGGGGCCACTTCTGCAGCAAATTCCAACCAACCTGAGTCCAGCTGAGCAATTCCCAGATAAACCTTCTAGCCCACGCTGAGAATTTAAGAGATTCCACGTGTTGCCATCGACAATTCCAGTGCAGCAGCGGACGGGCCGCGAGCGCTGAGCTTGATTTCATTGTCACATGCTGCTGAACAAATTCCAATTGTTTGGAATTCCAGTGCCTGCTGAGTACATTAAACGCTGATTGCTGATGTTTTGTCGTCCCTGCAGGTGCCACAGTGGTGTGCTGAGCACTGCCTGGCCGTGCAGCCCCGCAGGGCCGTGGTGTGCACGCAGGTGCTCCCCCAGGCCGCCCTGGCGCTGGCCATGCGTGTGGCCGACCAGATGGACGTCAACCTCGGCCACGAGGTTGGCTACTCTGTGCCTTTTGAGAGCTGCTGCACCGCTGAAACCATCCTGAGGTTGGTGCGCTTTGGGTTTGAAGCCTTAGGGCCAAGGTGCGGCTGGAGAAGTTGGCGGCCGACAGCGCTGCAGATCTTGCAAATGAAAATCGAGGCTGCTTTGTCAAGATGTGTAATATTGTAAAATCATGGGATGTACTGAGTTAGAAGAATCCACAAGGGTTGAGTCCAGCTCCTGGCCCTGCACAGACACCCCAACAATCCCAGCCTGTCCCTGAAAGTGTCATCCAAATGCAGCCTCAGGGTTGTGCCCATTCCCTGGGGAGCCTGGGCAGTGCCCAGCACCCTCTGGGGAAGAATCTTCTCCTGATATCCAACCTAAACCTCCCCTGACACAGCTCCAGCTGTTCCCTCAGTCCTGTCACTGGTCACACAGAGCAGAGATCAGTGCCTGCCCCTCTTTTCCCTTCATGTGGAAGTTTTAGACTGCAATGAGCTCTTCCCTCACTCTCCTCTTCAGAAATTTTGTTACTAATCAATAAAATGTTTGAAGGAGGCATTCTGTGCTAAATCATAGCAGAGATTTAAGCAGACAAGGTAACTGCCCATGCAGAACTTCATTAAGCACCTCAGTAACCTCTATTTCATGTCCTCTACCGTTTTGGTTTTTTTTTTTTTTTTTTTTTTTTTCCAGTACGCGAATGTTCATTACCATAAGAGAACATGGGGTCATTTTTCCCAAAGTATAGTTAAAATTCAAAAGCAAACAAAAAAATATGGCTAGAAGAGGGTATATCCAGAAGCAAGAGGAAAATGGTATTCAGGGGGATTTTTGGGAGATAAGAAATGCACTTAATATAGTAAGTACAGGCAGGTGACAGCAGCAACACAGGGATTCAACTTTCGAGCCTCCCAGAAAGTTATGAGAGTTATTTCCTCTGGTTCCTCAACATGGCAGGCACAAACTGTCATATCTAGACCACAAGCTTTTTTTCTCAGCCACTGGTTTCCAGTGGAGCAGAGGATACTCACCACTTCTGAAAAATCAATTTCCACCACTCTTCCTCTTGCCTGTCCTTTCTCTTTCCCTGGAGAGAACTCCTTAAATCTCATCCTGCATCAGACCTTCCCTGCAGCTGCTCCTCTTGTGAGGGAGATGAATCCCTTCCTCTCACACATCAAAACCTGCTTCAAGAATTCCAAGTCCTGCTGAGCAAAAATAATATCCTTTAAAAAAACTTTCAGCAGCAGGGATAGAAGTGAGTGGGGCCTTATGGTATAAATTAATTGCTCATCTTGATTCTGGCTCAAGTGCACCTTCTTTTCCTCATCTAAAAGGATTAGTCTCTAGCTCAGGAGTTGTTTATGGCATGTGATATGCTTAGATAGTTTGGAAGATAAACAGGTTGTGATTTTAAGGCAGAAGTATTTCAGTTTTTGCCTGGAGCATCCTTTCCACCCCAGTGCCATTGTCATTGAAACACGCTGGGTTTGTAGCTACTTAAGGAAGGATTTAAACACCTGAGACTGTGATACGTCTACAAAATACTCCCTGTTCTTCTCAAACCTTCCTTGTTGGAACAGAGAGACCCAAGCTGACACTGAATTAATTTCTTACAATAATATTCCAAGAAACTTGGTAGAGTTTTGTGTTTCTGTGTTGCAGGTACTGCACAGATGAGATGCTCCAGAGGGAAATGATGTCCACACCCCTTCTGAACCATTATGGAGTAATTGTCTTGGATGATGTGCACGAAAGGACCGTGGCAACAGATGCCCTGCTTGGCCTTCTGAAGGATGTGCTGGCAGCCAGGGCAGAGCTGAGGCTGGTGATCCTCACTGCCCCCCAGATGTGCAGCTCCCTGCAGGAATTCTGTGGCAGTGTCCCCGTGATCCCAGTGCGGGGCAGGCACCGTGCTGAGGTCGTGTTCTCCTGCAGCTCCCCCAGGGACCCCTTCCTGGCTGCTCTCAGGCTGCTCCTCCAGATCCACCACGCCAGAGAGAAGGGGGACATCGTCATCTTCCTGGCCTGTGAGCAAGTGAGTGATTAAGCTGTTCTCTTTGGGGTTTTAATCAGGAAATGCGTGGTTTTAGCTGACCTATAAATATCTTGTTGCCAGGAGCTGACAGCAGATGTGCCACCAGGTTTTATAAATTCAGGGTTTTCCTGCAAAGAAGTCATGGCATACGCAACACTGTGGTTGACACATATAAAATATCTATATAACATATAAATCTTTTGTAGATAATAGGTACAATTTTTGTAGGTTTAGAGAAAGACTACCATCCTTCTGTGTGATGCAAAAAGCAGTAAAAGCAGCACACAGGGGCACAGGACACAAGGGCAGGGATTTAATACATTACCACCTATCCTGGCATTGGGCATCTCACACTTGGTGTTATCCCTGATTTGTGGGAATGGACACACAGACACAACTCCAGCCTCCAACAATGTCCGGTTGCACAGGGATGTTTTTACCTTAAACCTCCCAGGATTTTTCCATTTGGATTCTTCTTCCCATCCATTTGTGTGCATCAAATCAGGAGGAAAATGTCATTCCAGAGGTGTGACAGAAGATCCAGTAATCTGCATGGGCTTGGCCATTCTAAAACGTGGCATCTCTGAATCTCTGTAGACAGCAGTGATTCCCTAAATTCACTGCACCAGCAGGTCCTTTATGGCTGTCAAAGCAATCTGACAATCAAATAAATATTTCAATATTTATGGTTATTCTGATATTATTGTTATTCTCCTGATAGCGATCCCCAATCTTCCACTTTGTGTCATTAAATTTGCATTAGAACAACAAACTCACCAGGAAATAATGACTTTTCACAAGCAAAGATAATTTATCATAAACTACTCAGGTAGTGTTTGTTGCTTTTCACTGTAAAAAGGGGGATGGATATGAAACACTTTTAATAATTTTAATAATCAATTTTAAACCTTATAGATACAACTTTTACAAATTATAAAATAATGAATTCTCTGTGTTACTCCCCATATTTACAATAATGTAAGAGAGAAAACACACATCCTTTCCATTTCAAAAGATAGGGAAGAAAGTTTTATTTCTGCTTAAAAGGGTTTTTTTTGACACCCAAAACTAAAATAATAATTTATTTCTTGTCAAGAAGAGAGCAGTCATTTTTCTCACCTTTCACACAAAGAACAGAACCTTTTTATAAACCAGAACATCCCATGGATTCTTGCTTAACTGTGATTTAAAGTTTCGTATTGGTAATAGTTCACTGTTCCCAAGCACTCAACTGTCTTTTAAACTAAACAAAAATATGAATTAACCAAGAACATCGGGATTTATGAGCTGCCAGCCTTGCTATTAGATGTCACTCTTGTATCATTAGAACAATTTTTATAGAGCACTTTCAATCTATAACGACTGGAAATGTGGTGTCACTCTCAAAGAGCAACTCAGTCTGGCTTGTCAATTTTACAAAACATTTGCTAATAAAAATGCTTTTAAAAAAATTCCCTTTCAAACTGAGCAAGCCTCAATTATTTTTGTGTACCTTTCAAAAAATCATACAGAACATAAGGAATTTCTTATTAAAAAACCCTCAACAACAAAACACTAAAATAACAAAAAGCTTCTACAATTCATATCCAACCTCTGGATTTGTGAACTGTTTTAAAGGTGATGTTCCATCAACACAAGGCATGTTATTGACTTTATTATATCTTTACAGGGTTTATTAATCATTAAGGGAAAAAAATTCAAACCTTTACAATACTTATATCTTCCTAAGTATAATAATAAAGGGAAAACAGGGAGGTTTCTGCATATCTTGATCATTTGAGGTGTTGTAATTGGACTAACATAATCATTTCATGAGGAAAACATTTATTTCTCTTGATTACAGGAAATTGAAAAAGCTTATCAGATGATCAGACAGGAACAGTCCAGTTTAAACCCTGACCTTGGAGAACTCATCCCCATCCCTTTATACCCCACAAAACAAGACCTGACTCCCAAACCAGCTCAAGACAAGCAGAAATGCTGCAAAAAATACAGGAGGAAAGTGCTACTCACCACCAGCTCTGGAGAACCTCTGATCTGGACTAAAAATGTGACTTTTGTCATTGATGTCGGTGTGGAGAGAAGAAAGGTTAGTGAAGGGAACCAGAAGTTTCTCAAAAATAAACTCTGCAAAAGGGATTTTTCAGGGGAGGGGAAAGGGAATTGTGCAGCTCAGATTATTGCAAATGGTTTCTAGAGGATCACGTTTTTCTCTTCTTTCACAGCACAGGTTCTATGATATTTTTAACATGCAAATTAATAGAATTTAAGAAATTTTCATGGATAGCCCATGTGAAAACCAAGCAAGAAATCACAATCACTTCTCAAATTCAATCACAAATTGGATTTTTGAAGCTTCTAAAGCCAGTTGAACTCTTTCAGTTGAAACTGCCCCTCATTCAGGCACCAAACAAATGACAGATTGTTTGCAAAATACATCTCACCTGAGTCCTGGCCTATCAGGCATAAATATGTCTTCAGTATTTTATACATAAAGCAAAATACAATCAGTTCTTGGGCACCTATTGGCAAATCTCCTGGTTTAGCAGATTAATCTCATCCCTTATTTAATGATTTACTAATTGCTCACACAGGGAATCTCTTTTTTAAAGCTGCTTGTGCTCCTCCTGGACATCCCATCCAAGTACCTCCAAATGCTGCAATTTATCCAATTAATACTTGATCTTTTTCAGTTCATTCGAAGTTTGGCCTCAGTTCTTGTTTTCCACCCTGGGAAGGACCAGTACAGCAGAAAAAAAAATCTCTCTCATTTCTTTTATTTTTACAAAACCGTTCTTTGTAACTGTTCTGGTTACAATAAATATTCCAGGAACAGGCAAAAGAAACAACTTTCTACAGTTCCTTTCTATAATACAAGGTGGCATAACCAAAACTGTAGTTAAGTGTTCCTAAAATTTTGGAGCAGGGAAAACTAATCCTGATTGGCCTTGCAAGTAGTTCAGGGAAAAGCTTATGCACTACCAGTACCTTTCATTTTCATTGCAAAAATCTGTCATTTTGAAAGGTTTTTAACTGGGAATTACAAACTAACTTGGTCTCAAGGCAAGCTAAAAAAAAGTCACATTTTGTGTGCAAGGAAGAAGAGCCTAAAAGCAGTTTTCAATTAGACCCTGCTTATTTCTTAAACTTTTTCCTGTAACTGCAGTTTTCTTGGATGGCAGAAATGGATTTCACTTCCATGGTAACCTGAAGCCTAAAGTAAAACTCAATTAATTAAAAATTTTGTGAATTTAAAATACAAATAAATGGGAACAAAACAGATCCAACAGTCCTGATATCCATCAAATCACCTCTATCAGTGATGCAACTTCTACCTTTAATCCCATTATTTTGTTTATTCCTGTGATTATTCCTCCCTCACCACTTCGAATTCCCATTCAGTCTCTGTGGCTCAAAGTCAGCTGAGCACAGAGGGAACAGGAGAAGTTTTGTGCATAACAAAACCCCACCTGAGTTTTGCAGCTGGGATACATCAGCAAATTTACATGGAGGAAAAGAAATCTGTGCCCTGCACTGAAGGACATTTTACCTTTTTTAATGAAAACCCTGCTTACAGCAGAGTTGACTCAGGTGACAGGAGGGGAGAGCTGCCTTACCCAGGCAGTTTTATGTCTTGCTGGACACTACAGGCTGGTGGCCAGAGCAGTGAGTGAATCAGCTCCTCAGCTTAATCAAAATAAAGCATAATTAAGAAAAATATAAAACACAGCATCATATATCTCTGATACAGCCCTCGTCTCCTGTAATTTCAATATTAAGACAAAAATCTGGAGTTAAGGAACAAAACACTATCAGAAAATGTTGGGATTCTGTCAGTGGAAGAAATACATAATATTGTTTTATGTTTTTCTTGTTTTTTTGCTTTAGCAAGGTACATTTCTTCAGAAAAAAAAAGACATTTATCTCAGAGCACACTTAGAACGACTACAAAACATCTGTCAGTTTGTCAGGGTGCTGAGCGCTCTCCTTTCCAAGCTACTGAAATAAGAAGAAATAAAAAACTGTTACTACCCTTTCTGTAAAATGACCTAGAGAGAAATTCAGTACAGACCATTCATATTTTTGCAGCCCTTGTGTACTTTTCTGATGCTTGGTATCTCTTTCATTTAAAGGTGTACAATCCTAGAATCAGAGCAGACTCTGTTCTAACCCAGCCTATCAGCCAAAGTCAAGCAGAGATGCATAAACAAATTCTGGGCATGTCTCCATCAGGTAGAAATATTAGCTCAAAATTTAAATGCATTAGCTCAAATTATTAATGCAATCAACGTGGCAACACGAGGAAGAAGCATTTTAAAAAAGGTAATTTTCCTGAGTTCTCTTGCAGGGAAAATCTTCTGCTTGTATCCTGAAGAATTTACTTATAAGGAAATGAAGGCACAAATTGCAGCCAAAGTTCAGGAATCCAACCTCACCAGCCTGGTGCTGTTCCTGAAGAGGATGGACATTGCAGGCTTTGCTCACTGTGACTTCATCAGCAGCCCAGGTAAGGGGGATTTTTTTATATTTTATTATAATTTTTGAAGTTATTTCCAGGTTAATTTTGCCCTGTTGCTTACAGGATTGTTTTTTATTTAAGGACTTGTAATAATATCGCTCTGCTTTTCCCACTTACCTGCTACAGCAGTTCTCAGCTCAATAGCACTTAGAAAAAAGACCATAAAGTATCTGAGTGGAATTGGAAT
>WEKY01056755.1:191961-303801 GCA_013390045.1 Picathartes gymnocephalus | reverse complement strand
AAAAAAAAAAAAAATCAATATTCCAAATATCTTCTCATCTAGCTTACATATTATTTTCCTGCAACCCACAAAGAAAATTTGTGCCCTGTTGTACAAGGCATTGTACAGATATCCAACAGAATATATTCCCTTAATCAAAAGTTTACAACCCAAATAAAACCACTGCTGTTATCCAGGGGATGTGTGTGGAGGAAATGAGCTTCCTCCTTATCCTCCAGCATCTCCCACCTCAAATTTACAATGGGCTGCTCCTTAAGGACAATACTCCTTATAAAACAACCCCAAATACACTTCCAATACTAGGCAGGGATGACACTGAATTTTGAGGTAAGAGTGTGAAGGAAGTTGCCTTTTTTTTCCCCTGATTTCATAATTTAGGGTTTTTCTATAGAAGGATATTTTCCTCTGTTGAGGCCTATCACAAAACCCAAGTACCACTGCAGATTCTGCTGTTGCTTTGAAACCCATTAAAGTGAGGGAAATAGTCCTGATTTCATTGTTTTGGGGACTGCTGGCTTCATTCGTGATAATTTTCCAGTGCAAACAGGAAAAAATCTTGTATTATATCCTGCCTTTCCTCGTGCACCTACACAAAATTGGAATGATCACTTCATAATCAGTAATAAAGTGTTAATTCCCGCTGTTAGATGTTGCAATAGATGGTTAAGTGGAATTTATTCTGCTTCTCCCTTGTGTGCCTGTTCAGCAGAAACATGCTTGAAAGAAATAGGAAAAAACACGGTCAGGCTGATGGTAATTAATTCAAAACCAATGAGAACTGAAGACTTTGGTCTTGTGAGTGTCACTTCCTGTGCTGAATCCACAAAGCCAGCATGGAAAATGCTTATGGAATACAGTCAGCTTCCACTCAAATTTAAATGTATTTTACTATTAAAAAATACACTAAAACATATTAGTGTTTTTCCTGGCTATGAAGCAAGTTAGTCTTGAACTGTAGAAGGAATTAGTAAATTCTACTAGGGAAAGCATTTGGCATTTTTGGATTTAAAGGCACAATGGAGACAGCATTCAGAGAGAATGAAATGCTAGAGGCACTTAAGGGTTTCACAGATGTAGGAATTCTCAGTTTTGGCTGTATTCTTGGATAATGCAGCTGAAGAAAGCATTGTGCTGATGTGTAAAAAATGCATTTGATGAATGCATGGGCTTTACTTGGATGGACATTAAATATAACGAAGTTTTTGCTGACTAGATCAAGAGTGTCAGGTCCAGGTACTGAATAGTTTTAGGAATTACTGAACAGTGTGAGGAATGCTGGACAAACTGCTTGAACAAAGGAAAAATCCCACAAACACTGCAGGGGGGCTCTGAAAGGAGAGGGGAAAGTCTGCACAATTTCCTTGTCTCCTTCCTGCCTTACACAATTAAACATTTGAGATAGAGCTTTAATGGTCCAGCACAGCTCTTCCTTTATCCAGGATACATCAAACATTGACTGGTTTTCCACTTTGGAGCAGTGAACTTTTTTCCTACCAGCACTTGGACTGATCCCTACACAATCCTCCAGAGATGAGTGTAAAGCTGCCACAGTCAGAACACAGAGCTTGAAGTGCCTGCTGTGAAATTGTCTGAAAGAAGCTGCAACACTAAAGGGAGAAATTTGTCAGGGGAGTCAGTTCTTGTGTTAGACCAACGCACAGAACTCAAAACACGTCGGGCTTTCAAGCACACAAACACAAAAATGGTTTGGGCTGGAAGGGACCTTAAAGATCATCCAGTTTCAAGCCCCTGCCATGGGTGTGACAATTCATGGCTCTTCACCTCCTTGGAGCTGAAGTAAAGTACTTCAGCTTTGAGTAAAGTACACTCCTTTTGAGTAAAAGGAGCAAAAACATCAGAGCATCTTCCATGTGCCACAGGCTTTCCTCTGCACTGTGTCTGTCCAAAAAACATTCTCACCTTGTCTTTGCAGAGAGAGGCTTTGGGGGTTTTAGGTGAATTTCTCCTAAACAAAATCAAGTTTTCACTGAGATGACAGAGTAAGGCACGGGTATGAGCTGGTGAACAAACAAATCAGGACACTGAAATTCATAGCAAGAAGTGCTTCACAATCTGTTTCCTGCACATGGAGAACATGCAGCAGAGAAGAAACAAAAATTACATCAGTAAAACATTTTATTTCTGCTCAGCAACAATGTGCACAAGGGATTTTTCTTTTTCTCTGTTGCTCTTTGAGGAGAAATAAAAGCCTGGATTAAGTCTAACTCATTACTGCATTATGAAAGCAACAAACATGTCAGGCTTACAGCTGCTGCATTTAATTCATGCCATAATCGAGAGGAGCAAATGCAGCAGAGCTTGTTCCCCTTTCTGGAATTCATGAGCCAGAGGAAAATGAATCTGGCACTGCAGCTCCCAAGTGCATTAGTGGGATTCCTGTCCCCCTAGAACAAGGATGTAGTTATATTTTGATCAGTGAATCAGAGAGATCTTTGCTGGGGTTTCTAATGGGACAAATGAATTCCAGTCCCATAGATTGCAGCAACATTATATACACTTCTGTAAATCACTGGAAAATCCTTACTTAAACTAAGCAAATCATTATAAAGATGAAGCCATGTAAAATTTCTGTGAGGAATCAAGGTGAAAGGATTTGCAGATTCTGCATTCATTCAGAATTTCCCTAAACAATTTCCAGATTAAAGGATGTGTCACTGGTCATGGATAACATGACATTTGAGAGCTATGCTTTTACAATCCCCTGGAGAATATATTTCTAGAAAATCCAGAATAACAAGAGTTGTATAAATTTATATCATTTCAAATTGTTTCAGAAAAATTAATTGTTGGCATATTTTCACTGGAGACTGTCCAAGACAGAAACTCAATGCAGCACGTAAGGTCTGCTGACCAGAGATCACTTCAGAGCAGATTTATTATCTTAAATTCACTTGTTAATTCTTTGGTGTTTTAAATTCTGCATCTCATCAATGAAATTATGTGTGCAGACATTACTCAGTATATTTTGTCAGGCCCTGTCCTGGCTGTCCCTGCTGGCAGAAAAGCACAGCAGGGACCATCACCAGCCAGAATGCAGGAGTGATGAAGCAGCGTGAGGGGGAATGGAAAGACTGCAAAGTATGAGTGTGGGAAAGTAATTTTTAATGGTTAACTATCATGTCAAAATAATAGTTACAGAACTGGTGGCTTCAGAGCAAAACAGACACATAAAAAATCCTGACTCAGAAGTTACAGGGAGGAAAAGGGAATCAGGAGGAAACCTGATTCTTCTGTGCTTGCAGAAGAAAAACCTTCGCATAATTTGAGGGAAATTTGGCATAGATTCCTCCATCTTTTCAGTTTGCTGTCCAAGGAGCAATGTCAGAAACCAGGAGCAGCAAACACCCTTCCCCAGGACTGTTCTCCCTGCAGTAATTACTCTGGCAGTTCTTTGTGCTGTTCAGCCCAACAGAACCTGCAAAACCTGTGCTGTGCCAGGCAGAGAATTGAGAATCAGCTCTTAAAGACAAAATCTCTTCACCTGACATCCATGGCAGCTCAAACTTTTTAAGTTATTCCCATAGAAGGAAAAGATCTATCAAAAAAAGGTATTTTACATACTCAGCACTTGCAGAGTAGGAGACCAGACCACAGGAGCTCTGGAACTCCCAGAGAAGCAGAAGAGAGCAGTTAAATGCACTAGTAAAAATCACAAAATTTAAGTTTCATTACTTTTTCTAATATCCACTTATTACAGAACTTTGACCAAATCCCTAAATCATTTGCTTCCTAATGCAACAGGAATAATACTTCTGAATTTATTTGCTCACACCTTGAGCACTTCCATTTCAGCCATGTGGGATGTGGTACTGAAGACTACAGGTGTACCTGCCTTCAGAGACAGAATTTAGTCTGTTCACATCAAAGTTACAAAAATATGAAACCAAGAATATAATTTTAAGTAGCTTGAAACTCTCAGACAAACGATTCCAGTGCTAACAATGACATTTAGTTATATATTTGCTTTACTAAGCCTAAGAAGGATCAAAAGCTGGATCTGTATTTACATGAAACTGCTCAGAGTTCCTGAAAAAGGTCCAGAGCAACTCAGTCTTGAGCAGCCAAAGAACACAGAGCAGGGAAAGAAAATATCAGATTAGGAAATACCTTTCAAAATTCCAGGGCTGTGGCAGTTTCTTGTTGAAAGCACAGGACACATCTAGAGAAGTTTTTTTTTAACTTCGCTCCTGTGAAAGCAGCAGTGGAGTCACAAATCCTCGTGGTTCACACCTCAAGGCAGCAGTGCCTGGTGTTGGAGAGAAGCCCTGAAAAAGCCCTACTCTGGTTTTTCATTTTTACTTTTTTACTGTTCCTTCACCTGCTCTAATCCACCTTTCCTGTCTTGTCCTTTCTAGACAAACAAAACTCCAGGAATCCATTTTTTTTTTTTTTCCAGAACACCCATAGCAAGACAGGGAAGTAATTTGTGCTTATAAATCTCAAGACAACTAACTCTAGGGCATAAAAATGCAAATTACTGATGCTATCAAGGGGTTGAAATTGGCTGCCACATAACCATATATTCTGCAAGCTCTTAGCACAAACTACTTTGTTGACTCCTGGAAAATAGCTTTCCATGATTTCCTAGTAATTACCACACATGTGAATGACCCTTTTACTCTCCCTGTATTTCCAATCACTGATTTTTATTTCCTGTCACTGACTCGTATTCATCATCAGCTGCTACTTTTCATTTCTATAAAATTCTTAAGCATTTCCTTCTCAGATGCTTTAGCTTTTGCAGGGCATCATTGTTTATCTCATTAAACCCCACATATCTGATAATAAATGTTCTCTCTAGATGGAATTGTACAGGCAGAGGGAAGAGCTCTGAGACTGAAATGAAGCAGGTCCACAGTTATAAGAGGAATTTACAGGTTTCTGAGAGAATTTGTCTGAAAACTGGGAGTTTTAAACTCAACTGAAGTCACATTAAGCAGATTTAGATGCTGGAAGTTCTGGAAACGTTCATGTAACAGGAATTAATAAACTATTTTTCCCCTTCAGACATAACAGAATGAGGTTAAAAGCAACAGGTGCTTGTTTGCTTCCCATTTTCCTTTTTCCTTGATTATCAGGAGTTAATTACAGAGAGAGGGCAACAAACAGTTCACTGCCAATGAAGTCAAAACTTGATCTCAAGATTTTCTTGCAGAAAGTGTGGGAAATGTGTGGCTAAATGTGACCTAGAGCTAATTCCAGCCTTGCTTTGCTTTTAGTCTTCCTGGTGCCAGAGACATTCCCACTCTTAATGAATGCAATAAATTATTTCCAGTCATCTACTAATGAAGATCCAGGTGCAAATACATCCCCTGCCCGTGTGGGCAGCTGTGGCTGTGGTCTGGTTATTTTATTTAGGGACTTTTTTTCCCATTAATATACAGGCTGACAGCAGCCCACAGAAGCTGACAAAGAACCAGTGCAGCTTCCCAGGGCTGGGGATGAGGCCATGTCCTGCCACCAGCTTCAAAGGGACTGGAATTCAACTCGTTGTCCGTTAAACTGAGAAAATATCAACCAGATCCTTAGGCTGGAGTAAGGAGAAAGTTGCTGCAGTGGTTGGAGAGCAGTTGGGAGAATAAATGAACTGGCACCCATAGAAGATATTGACCACTCAATATAACCTGGAATAGAAATCTACCTTTGGAAAGAGCTGGGAGGAAAGAACCTTAAAGAACCTTAAAGAACCTTGACACTTCAGGAGTTCCCAAATTTCCACCTGAGTCTTTCATGCTCTGGCAACAATTTTTTGGAGTGTAGGCCTGACCACTTCAACTTGAGGTTGCCTCTCTCCACCCCCAGAACTGGAGCTACATAAAGCTCTTTGCTTGTTTGACCTACTTTTATCACCATCAGATTTCCTACAGATCTGCTCAAGTTCTAATTTTAAGTGTTGATTTGCTTAATCCTGTCCTCTCAGGACATTTTCCTATATTGCCTCATTATTTTTGCTGCTTTAGTGTTCTTACTTCTACCTAAGGAGGTTGTAAGGAAGTTATAACTCACACTGAGAGAAAATTGAACATTGAATTTCGTGGAGTGAGAAAGTACAGCCAATTGCTAGGGAGACATTTTCTTTTACTACATTCCCATTTTTCTTCTGGTATCACGAGAACCTATGTAAAAAAAAACTATAATAATTAAAAGGCAACCAAGAGAACTCCAAATATCTGCAAGAATAAGGGTTACAACTTCAGTAAACACTTCTCCCCTGATTAAAAAGGATCTTTCCTAGAGTTGCTCTGTGTCTCAGCACCCCTCAAATCTGACCACCCCTCTTAAAAAAGAATGAACACAAAAAAACCACCTGATAACTTCCAATAATGGAAGCACTTTTGAAGCAGTATAGGGGCAAATACACTATTGAGGATTGTGTCTGGGCTTTTGACAAAAATTGTTCTGACATTAAAAAGTATCAACAAAGAGATTTGCAGCTCTGTGATTGTTTCCTCTTCTTTTCTTTCTCCAGAATTTTCTCAGCCTTTCATTTATCCATTACTTTTTGTTCTTCACCACTGTCACATAAAAGAAGTTGACTCCCCTGATTTTCCCATAACTGAAATAATATAATGAGAATTCAGACATTCATTTCTGTGCAGCCACTCTCAAGAACTGGAATTCTCTTCCCTTTTCCTTAGCTCCTGAAAGCCTGATGCAGGCTTTGGAAGACCTGGATTATCTGGCAGCGCTGGATAACGATGGAAACCTCTCTGAATTTGGGATTATTATGTCAGAATTTCCCCTGGATCCTCAGCTGTCCAAGTCCCTGCTGGCTTCCTGTGAATTTGAGTGTGTGGATGAGATGCTCACCATTGCAGCCATGGTGACAGGTACTCCTGGACCAGCTCTCACTGCAGGCCTTGTGCCACTTCTGCCCAATCCAGACTCTTCCCAAATCTATCCACAAAAGCAGAATTTAATTATTCTCATCCTGCTTATTGCAAGTAAAATAATATGTTTGGCTGCTCAGGTCTTAACTGTAAGGATACTATGAAACCTAAGTAAAGAAATCCCACAGAGAATTCCATTTCCAGGCTTCAGCTGCCCACTGGCTTCCTCCCTTTTGTCAGAAACATCCCTTCAAAATGAAACTTTCTTATACTAATCCACATTTGTTACAGATTGGTGCAGCAAATTAAGGGAAGTTCTAATTCTAAAACAACCTTGAGCTGCTGACCTACAAAGAATTACTTTGTGATCTTGTCTCTCTACTTCAAATATTTTTTAAAACTGACATAACCTTGGAGTCCTGGGCAGCAAACACATGAAGCACAGGATATCAAGCTGCATGAGTTGTTCTTCTTGTAGGGCAACTTTTTATGCCCAAGCTGGGTTGATTTTTAACTTGTGATAATTTTTCTTTAAGTACATATAACAAATGTAAACGACTGAGCATAGGCACAGTTCAATTTTTGAAAAGGTCAACCATCTCAAAAAGACATAAAAGTAAAATGCACTGGTAGGCACAAATTCAACACAGAGGGGTGAATTAAGGCAGTAAATCAAAAGAGGTATTTTTATAATAAAGAAATCATTTGTTGGACTCTGGCTAAATTAGGTTGTGACATTAGGAAGCTTTTTTTGGCATCAGCCTGGGAGAAAGCTGCTCTTTTGTGTTTGCAGCACACATTAACTAAACAAGCCTGGAAGGACACCCTCAAAAACAAACCCTTAGTGAATGCAGCAGGTTCTTCAGCACCAATCCAACACCAAAGGCAACTGGGGAGGGAAAAACCCAAAAATACCAGTGGGGTTTTGTGCATGCACCTCTGTCTTCACCACTGGCTTGGTTTTTTCTCAGCTCCCAGCTGCTTCCTGCACGTCCCTCCCAGCACAGAGGGGATCGCTCGGCGCTGCTGGCACAGCTTCTCCCACCCTGCAGGAGATCATTTCACCCTCATCAACATCTTCAACGCCTTCAAAGCAGCCACTGCCAACCCCACAGACCCAGGCAAGTGCCCCCGAGCCAAAACAAAGCACACTGGGATGAGTTTGGAAAAAACAAACCCAAAAATCTGGTGTTCCTTCTAGAATTGTTGCTATGCAGGGAGAAACCTACAGGAGTTGCTATTGCTGATGAACAAACTGATTAATTAATTTTAAAAGACCTGGGAAAGCATCTCTTACCCAACAGGGATGAATCACCACTATTCCAACTGTCCTTTGAAGTGACACTGTGCAAAATCAGAATGCTGGTTGCTACTGTAGAAGCACAAAATCCAAGTTTAGGATGAATAAAAGCTGTTTAGGAGGGCCTCAATTCCTCCAACAGCCCAACAATTCTGGTGGGTTTTTGATAGCTCTGAACTGAAAGGGAAATTTAAGGGAAAAATGGAAAGTAGTCAAGTCCACATTTACAGGAACACAAATAAAAGGCAGGAGACTGCAGAGCAGCAGAAGCTCTTCACCGCATTTTCCTGGGCTCAAACATCCTGCTCAGGTTCATTTAGCCCAACCCCAGTGCTCAGACAGCAGAGGGATAAATTTGCACACACTGAGTGAAAACTTGAGACAGGAAAGGAGGATTGTTTCTTATTCAGTCATGTGGAATGCTGAAGGGAGCTCCAGGAGAACCAGTCCTCTACCAGAATGCAGGATCAGCACCAGCACTACAGATGTGATTTCAGCTCCATATCCTGGCTTGAATCCACAAGGCCTGGAAAACAGAATTGCTACTCATTCTCTGGGAAGCTTTATTATAACAGAGCAAAGAAGGGATGTGATTCAGACAGAAATAGCTGCAGTTCTATACAACTAAGTGAGGATATCAAGTATTGCCCACTTAATTCCCAAGCTGAGCCTAAGCTGTCTGTATAGCTCATTACCAGAATTTTGGACACCATCTGCAGCAGTGCAGGAGCATTTCTTTCACAGAGCAGCATCTCTGTGCATTGAACCCATCAGTAAGTTTCTGCTTTAAGCAAAAACACTGTTTTTTTTTTCCCCCCACAGAGTTCAGCAATGAGAAATGGTGCCGTGATTATTTCCTGAGCTGTTCTGCTCTGAGCATGGCAGAGATGATCAGAGCTGAGCTGGTGGAGATCATGAAACGCATCGAACTTCCCATTTCAGAACCAGCCTTTGGATCAGAAGAAAATCTACTAAGCATTAAGAAAGCTCTTTTATCTGGTTACTTCATGCATGTAAGGAAAAACACTTCCTGCACTGTTAAATTATGTAGAATGCTTTCAGAAAACTTCAGTTCATTAGTGAAATCTCTTGATCACCAGAAAGGATAAAAGTAATTTTTTTCCCAGTGTATCAAACACTTCTGCCCATTCCAACCTTTCCTCTGGGGTTCATCTCTCACTGCATGAAGTTCACACACTCCACAGCAATAAGAAAACTGCCAATATGCCTTTCACTCAAAGAACTCTTTCACCTCAAAAAAATCTCTTGAACTTGCAATATTCTCTCAGGAATTACTTCCTTTTTGAAGGTGAAAATTGCCTGGAAATAGAGAAATGACTTGGATATATTTAGAAGTCCATAATACATAGCTTACTTCATCTCAGGAAGGCATTCTAATTGTAATTGTAAATGTAAACTAGTTTGATTTATTCCCACTTGAGTCCCCAGGCTCTCCTGTGCTCCATCTCAACACGAAAATGACCTCTTCCAACTGCACATTTCATATCCTGACATATTTAAAAGTCTATGAAAAGTATATATGCTAAAGAACTTATGTTTAAATGTTTTCACACAGACCCTTCAAAGCCAAATTCAGATACTTTTGTACTTATTTGTTGCAGCTTCCTTTCAAATACACAGATCAACATTTTCTTTAAGTATCATTTCATGGTATCCAGTATGCAGCATCCAGTCCCAAGCCTTCCCACACAAACTTAGGAAGAGGTTCCAGTTGAAAGTATCTGAAGGGAAGTTTAATTTGTGGTTTAAATCGAATAGGCACTGATCAATTAAATAATGGATAACTCTCCGTATTATTTTTTTTTTAGATTGCTCGTGATGTGGATGGCTCAGGGAACTACTTAATGTTAACACACAAACAGGTGGCCCAGCTCCATCCCTTCTCATGCTATTACAACACCAGCAGGATTCCAGAGTGGGTTTTATTCCACGAGTTCAGCATTTCAGAGGGCAATTCCATCAGAGTAATCTCCGAGATCTCCCCCCAGCTGTAAGTGAACTGTGATGAAATTGCTCCTTCACTCCTAAATCCACCACAAAATCATCATTTTCGGGGGATAAAAAAATTAAAAAGGGAAGATCTGTGATCTCAGGCCTTCACTATTCTCAGTATTTGCCACTGTAGCTGTAATCAATTGAAAAAAACCACATTAGCTGCAAAAGTTTCTTACAAAGTGAACTATATAGAAAAGAAATTCAGAATGAAGAGCGGTGTACTCACACGTGAATCCAGCTGGAAAGGTCTTTGTTCCCTGAAAACCTCTTTTCCAGCAAATCTTCTTCTTAACATATTTTTTGTACCCAGCTAAATCATGGACTGTTCATGGATTCAGGGAGACACCAGAGTCTTCCTTCTGCAAAAATCTCTTTCCATGAAGAATATACATTTCACTGTCCCATTTTTTCTATTTCCCATGTTTACAGGAGAGCTGTTTTCATAATGTTCTTCACTCTGTTCTAAAGCAAGGAAATTGCAATTTAATGCAACCTGCAGCACTGGGAACTGCACTGCACCTCAAGTGCAGGCTGAGGATATTCAGTGCAAGGCTGCTGAAAACACAAATTCTACTACATCTTGCAGAGAATCACGAATTCTTGCAGAGTTTTGGGTTGAAATATCAACTTTGTAGCTTTTTTTTAGATAAGCCTGGAAATAACAATTCAAATATTTCAAAATTCAATTAAAAATTAAGAATGTTTTGTCTGATTTCTTTCCCAGATTTGCAGAGCTGGTACCTCAGTATTATTTCAGCAATCTTCCTCCAAGTGAAAGCAAGGATATTCTGCAGGAAGTGATCAATTACCTGGCACCTGTTCCAGCCACAAAGGAGGAAGAGAAAACTGCCAGTGACAGCAAAGAAAACGAGGAACTTCCCCAAACTCCCACTGAGCAAAGATGTGCTATTCAGTGATTTTAGACTGAACCATCACATATTGACCAACAATAAATAAAAGCAACATATCCAAAGTACATCCCCACCTTAACCCACGGAATTATTTCAAGCTTTTGACATAAATGTATTTAACAGAAGAAACAAAGCAAAAGCACTTTTCTCAACAAAAGGAGTTGTAAGCATTATTTTGGAACAAAGCCACACGAGTTAGCTTTGGTTAAAAATACATTGAGCAGATATTCAGGTTTTGACACTGGGTTTTTATTGACTGCTTCATGATGATACCAAATTAAAGTAAGATGCAGTATTTTAAAATATTCATTTGGTGGATATTTTTGGTTGCACAAAACCATTGACTCAACAGCAGTTCAGAAAATATTGTGAGGTCCTGCATGGCTGCTCTATAAAAACCTGGTGTTTGCAGGGAAGCTCAGAGTGAGAGATAATCTTTGAGTTTATCCATAATTCCATGAATTCCATCAGCTGGAACTACAATAACAGTCCTTAAAGGCTTCATTGGTACATCATCAAAGGACCATCTGCCACCCAGACAGGTGTCACTTTCCTCTTGCACAGAGTAGCTGAATTTCAGAAGGGCTTTCTAAACAGAAAGAAAAGCATTCAGATTAGAAAGTTTAATTAGCATGAAGATCATACATCATCTAAACAAAGTGAAAATAATGAACTTATTATGCCCATGCTTATTAAGAAGTTTTTTTTCCCCTCTTGAAGTGTCCATCAAAAAGATCAACCAAAAACTCCACTATTTAAAGTCTTTTAAACAATTTTTTTTTCATATTAAATTCTAAAATGACTGCTACCATTATAGTTTGGGATCAGAAAAACAACCTAGGAGCGAAGGGAAAAAAATAAATCAATGCCCCCTTTATCTCTGAGGCTCTGCTGCTTTCAAGGCCTACTCTTAAAACTGCCCAGAGTCCTAAAAATTAACACATCTGTAAGAATATGAGTAGAAATCAAATATTAAGGAGATAGGCACCAATATGAATCCTGAGAAGAATTTCAGAAAGCTCTTGGAAAAGCTCCAGATAGCTGAAGCAACTGAAAGATCTATTTATGCTTCTCCAAACAGGAAGGTGTCCATAATGTGCATTATTTCTTTTCAGGGATATAAACCCCATACAGAAAGAAAAGTCCCTTTTCAGCAGCTTTCCTAGAAAAAAAATTCCTGATGGATAAGAAAAACAACCTAAAAAATGTTTCCAGTTCTCACAAAAGTCAAATTAAGAACTCTGAGCTGAAGCATCAAGTAGAAAAACTTATCTAGTTCCTTCCCTTTGGGGGAAAATTAAGATCCATTCTCCTTTTAGGTTTGCTTTCCGCTACCAATATATGAAGGCTTTAAATCTCATTTTGGAAGAATCCCCACATTAACTGAGTGGCTTTGCTCAAGAACAATTTGAGCACCTTTAATCAACTCCAAGTCTGGCTATAACAGATTTTCTGGTTATAATTTTAAGGAACAGAACCAAGCCCAGGAAGTGCCAAGTGCAGAAAAAGACTTCTCTCAGCTTGAGAGGGCTCCAAGTGCCTCACCACATTTAATGCTATTTTATGGCAATCTAATTAACATTATGTGTGATCAGGGAGGACAGACGCTCCAGCACTAATTTAACACACACATTATTAAGTACAGACAGACATTTCATTTAATACACTACGTAATGTTTAAAATGAATCTTTTTAAGACACTGGGAAGACTGTTAAAAAGAATAACACGCTCAGTTTGAGTGTATCCTTTCGAGCACAGAATTACTGGAGTTTAGATGAAAGCACACAATTAGTCTTTAACCAAATAACAAAGCTGAGATAAATAACTACAAAATGGGCCTTCTAGAACAGAACACCCATGGACACATGAGCATCACAGGCCTTTCCCCAGCAGCTTGTCAATAACATTTGACACAAAGTTCAGCTTCAGCTGTTTCAGCTGCCGTGGCAGGAACCCAAAAACAAAACACCCAGCTTGTTACTGCACAGAGGCTACAACATCATTCCCTGCAGCTGCCAGTGAATTCCCTCACTTGCATTTTTCTCTGCTTCCCAAGAAATAAAATTACAGCCCTATCACAGCCTCTGTCAGAATGATTCCACACAGGAACCTTTGCCATTAACCACCCCATGCATGTGCAAGTCCTTTGCCCTGCAGGCACTGCCAGAAATGAAAAATAATGGTCTCTTGACAAAGTAATAATATTGTACAATGGTAGTTTTAAAGCTTTGGGAACAAAAAAAAAAAAGAAACCATGAAAAATTCTTTGTATTTCAAAGCATATTTTAAATTTAATTTCCTCTATTTTCCCCTCACCTGATCTGGCTTGGGACCAGCAGAATTGTGTGGACAGGTTGCCTTAGGAAATGGGAAGTAATATTTTCATCTCAATGTTTTAGCACTCTTTATTAATATACTAGCCCTCAGTAGAACAGAGACAGAAAAGGGAAGCAAGAGCCTCTTCTTAGGATCTCCAGAAGTTTTTGTTCTGAGCATTTTCTGCAAGTAACAGGTACCCAGGAGGAAAGAGATAAATCAATACACAAAAAGAGCTTGATTGCTCCTCTCTCAACACCACTCCAAAACACCCTGGATTTAATTTAAAAATATTCGTGATCATCTTGATAAAAACTCCCCTTGAATTTGAGGTGAAACATCTGTTGTTGCCAACGTAAAGAAAAAGAAGCATTTTGAATGAAATAATCATATGGTACCTCATGAAAGAATTCTTCCTCTGCATTTGCAAACATTAATTCCTCCCTTGGCTGATTTCTCCCTTCCTTCCTTTTAGAATTGCTCTTTGTGGCTTCTGTGAAGGTCTTGCTGATAAGGAGGTAATACTGGCACTTTCCACAAGGTTTGTTTGTTCTCTGTGCCTCAGTCAGCTCCTTCCTAAACACGAATAAATGTTTATACACTTTAAATCCTAAACAAGCGTATAAATCAACCTTTTAATATATTGGTATAGAAAGGATATTCAAATTACAGCCTATTCTTCTGAGTGCCTCGTAAAATCAATTTTGCAGATGCATTCCTGGTACTTAAACATACTATTTGTACTTTCAACTATAAAAATATGGATGTTTTCCCACAGCTCACAGGATAAGCCTTTTTTCCCAGAATCCTGTTCATGGTGGAGAGTCTGTGCAATGCTTCTAAGTGCAACTCTACTTAAAAATACATCCCACTATCACTTCCTTGATGAATTGCAACTGAAGAGACAGAAAATATTCTTTCTCACCCTCGTGTATAACATGTTCTCACTCCAAAACCTTTAAGACAAAGAGGCTGAGATCTGAATTTGAGCTCTGACAGGTGCTGTATTTGACCTCAATCCAATTTCTAATCTCATCTCACATAAGAGGAAAGAAGGCAAAAAATGAAAGAAGAAAAAAAGATGATCTCCATTCTATTACTGGAGTTCCTTATCCAACAAAACTTCCTTGTTCCCAGTTCTCAACATGGCACTAAAATAATGTAATGCTGTGTTTCAGAGGATTAATTGATTTACATTCACCCACCTTTTGATATAAATCCATGAATTGGCAGAGATCAACAAGCACTTCACCTGCTCTTTTCACTACTTGAAATGAATCAAAACACTGCATTTTTACATAGGTTTAAAAGGTGAATGAGTTCTGGCCCTTCCCTCAACCCAAATCTCCCATTCCAGAGCCAGACATTAACAAATAAACAGAAACACCCAAGCTGCTCATTATCAGCATGCTAAAAAAGTTCTCATTTTTAAATTTTCCTAGATCGGTGTGAAAATAATCTGCAATACAAGGATAAACTGCAACACACACATAGCTACTCCTGTAGGACAGCACACATTCTCAAATTATATGCTCTATAGAGTTTGAAAAGTTTTATATCTTTATAAAGATACAAAAAACACCTTAAAAATTAACTAAAGACCATATATGAGATAAAAATTATTTTTTTGTTCATGCTTTACTCATATCTATAGCATCAACTGTCTTAAGACAGCTCTATACACATAAAGAGTGTTGAAATATATGAAGAAAAAAATACCATCCAACATCATGCAAGGGAAAAAAAAATAAACAAACTTACTGGAGCTGCTGGTGCATGGGCAGAGCAATCTGTGGAGGGACATTGATGAACCTTTCACTCAGGATGAGCCCCACAGGCTTTGTGCTGTCGTTCAGGAGTTTACTCAGCTGCTCCAGCACTCGCTGCTCACAGCTCTGCTCACAGCGACTCAGCAGCAGCTCTTTGATCTGCTCAGCACACTGGGTGCCCTGCAATCAAAAGGTGCATTTTCTTTACCTGATATAACAACTATTTACACAAAAAAAAACGTTGAATGGCAGCTTCAAGGGAATTTCCTGCAGGCCTGGTGGCAATTTCCCCCAGCAGCCTCTAAAGCACTGCACAACTGCTCTGAAATTGTTCTCCAGATCTGGAGCTGAGGGCAAACAAAGGTGGTGAAGTGATGGGGAGGAGGAACTGCAACGCCACAGCAAAACTCCAAACTGCAAAAGATCAAAGGGGAGAAATACAAGAGGCTGACAGCTCACTTACCCTGGAATTACTAGGCCTAGTTTTAACTCTGTGACATTCTTTGCTTTATGTTTGACCCTCAGCAAGTTACTACATTCAAAAAAAGCTGAGCCATGTGCAAGTTTTCTAACCCCAGTCCTCCACAGTGGAATTTCAAATCCTGATCTGGCTGTCCAGGCTTGCTGCACAAGATGCAGTCTCATTTATTACTGATGTTAATGCGGAATACCAACCTTCCTTTCTGTTAAGTTCAAGCAGCTTATAAAACCAAAGACTTCATCATCATCTTCATCATCATCACTACTGTCTTCCTGCACTTCTGCCTGCTGTTGAATGGAAGGGAGAGCAACAACTCAGATTGACATTCTATCTCCAACCCAGCAAAAGATGTTTTTCTTTCTAGAAGATGTTCAGCACACGACAACCATCAAGGAAATCTGTACAAACACACACTGCAAATTCTGCTGCATCACTGAACATCTCAGTGTGCTCAGAGGCAGCTTTAGAGAGAGCCAGCTCATGCATTTCTACAGCAGAGTCCTTTGAAAGGCACTAAAAGTTGATAGCTCCCATTTAATAAGCAATATCTCTGTCCAGGGGATAGCAATATCTTAAGCAAAACCAATTTCCTTCAGTTTCTAATGTAGGGAAGTAAACCTGGAATGTCTTAACAGCCACAGAGCAATAAAGATTTTTTTTTTGTAGGAAAGTCACAAGCTCCTATTTCTTATGGAGATGATAATAAACCTCTCCATTGCATTTTTCCATTGCATTTTCAGCATTACTACACCAAAATTCAGGGAGTGAAAAGCTATCCATACGTAAAAAGAAACCAGCTGTAATAATATATCAAATTCCCTGTTTGCTTGAAAGTAGGCATGGAAAATTTCAGTTCCCCCACAAAAATTATTCTTAAAGCAAAAAAGCACACAAATAACACAGACAGAATTCCCTTCTGAAATACAGAAATCATGTGTTTTCAACAAAGAAAGTATTGAACTTCAGTTACAAATGTAAAATCTGTCCTACCTTGATAATACTCCCAATATGATTCTGTTGTATTAATATATCAGTTAATTCAGCAGTGTTAACAGGAGCTTTTAGAAACAACTGGAAGACAGGAAACAAGTATTAACTTTCAGGCACTGAGGGTATCTCATGGACCACTGAGTACAAAATAAAGTGAGCTTTTTATTTATCTTCCTTTATTATAATACTGCACAAACTAACAATCAGCTGCTTGAAGTGTTTGCACCTGCACCTTCCACATGCTGGTATTTCCACAGTGGTACCCTCTGGAGTTTGGTATGATCTGAAAGCTGCGGCTATTCCATCTCTAGAAGTGTCCAAAGCCAGGTTGGACGGGGCTTAGAGCAACCTGGGACAGTGGAAGGTGTCCCTGCCCATGGCAGGGGGTGGCACAGGATGGGATTTAAGGTCCCTTCCAACCCAAACTGTTCTGGGATTCTCTTATAAAAGGAAGCAAAGTAATATATAAAAGCTATAAATCAATACAGAGAACGTGAACTGATGTCTTTGCATAATTCCTTACATATTATTTATCAATGGACATATCAACCAAGCTAACAGGTAGCCACAATACCTGCTGTAGTAACTTCTTTATCCCATTATAGTCATTGTCTGATATGGAATGTGCTTCAAATTCAACATTCACTTCCTGTGGAGCAAAACAGAGAATATCACACATTTGGCAAGAAGTTATATCAGAACAAAGCTGAACTGTAAGAAACTTAAAGAAAAGTAATGGAAAACAGCAGAAACAGAACTTATTTCCACCTTGCAGTAATCTCAGTAATCGTTATAATTTCTCCTGTGATCTTTAGAGAACATCTGTGAAAGTAACTTTTCAAAACTAACTCACCAATTGTGTCATGAACAAACCTTTAATGCTTTGCTCCTACAATTGCACCTATTGTATCCACACAGACTCCTCCTGTAGAGAGGTTTGATCCAGGCAGTTAAACCCTGGGAATTGCAGGACTGGGGTGTAATGCCTTAGCTAAAGGTGAAGATTGCTGCAGAATGTAAATAATTACACCCAAATCCACACTTCAGCTCTTTCCCCAAATCCTCCTGGCATCATTAACCCCACTGTGGAACTCTGCTCAGCAAGGAAATGATGAGACCCAGGCACCACAGCAGCACAATGGGAACTGCTGCTTCTCCTTCCAGAACAAATGCTGTGTGCCTGCCAACATTTTTATTAGTATTCAATATTAAAAGTCACACCTGACAAAGGTTACTCTACCTACCTATTCCACTGTTTAAGATCATTCAGAGTTACTTTGCCTTTTAATTGCCAGTTTCAATTACACTTCCTGAGGAAACTCAACAACTGAGCCTTACTTCTGTCACCAATTCAGCCTCATAACTCTCTCCAATCCCACATCGAGGTCACGGCCTTTGTTGTCCACTGGAAGAACAGTGTTAAAGACCTGTTTGTAATGTAGAAAACAGGCACACAATCCCTTGGGAGGCAGTAAAATTCAGGAGACACAGTTGTCCCATCCCTGAAGTGTCCAAGGCCAGGCTGGACGGGGCTTAGAAAACCCTGGGATGGTGGGAAGTGTCCCTGCCCATGGATGAGGTGGGACTGGATGGACTTTAAGGTCCTTTCCAATCCATACTATTCTGGGATTCCATTATAAAAGGAAGCAAAGTAATATAATAATAAAATAGAGCAAAATACGTTAAAAGAGCTAATCCTAATCCTCTGTGCTGACAGCACCACTTCCATGAAGCCGCCTCCAGCCCCACAGCTGAGCAGCCACACCAAGGGCCGGGGCTGCACAGCTGAGGCCTCGGGGAGGCCAACATTTGAAAAACAGTTTAAAAATTTAAAACTTTCAACAACAACAACAACGCAGCGAGCACACTTTGCATCACCGACCCAGAGGGAGACGCGTCCGCTGCGCTCCCACAGGACACGCACCCAGCGCCCGCCGGGGCATGGCAGGGCACAAGCCCTTCCCGAACCTGCTCCCGAGCCCCTTCCCCAGTATCTCCCCGCCAATCCCCCTCCCGGCCGCTCCCCTGGGAGCCGTGCGGGCCCGTCCCGCTCACCTCATCGACGGGCGAGTCCGAGTCCGAGCAGCCCGAGCCCTCGGAGCCGCTCTCGGAGCCGCTGTGGGAGCTCTCGGAGCCGCTGTGGGAGCCCTGTTCCCCGGCGGGGCCCCGCGGCCGGCGCTTGGCCGGCGTGGCCATGGCACGGCTCGGTGGAAGGACGGTGTGGCCGGGGCGGGGGATGTCGCCGAATGTCGCCGGATGTCGCGACAGCGAGCGGCGGGCAGCGCCGGGTGAGCGCCGAGAGGGGCGGGCGGCCGGCGAGGCCGAAGGGGAAGGCGCGTCCCGCACCGCCCCTGCCCTCACAAACCCGGATTTCCTCTTTGTGCTGCTGCTGTCACTTCCTTCCAAGGGAAATTCCTTTGTGGGAATGGTTGTCAGGAATTAAATCGGGCCCAGGACGGCCCGGCCGTGGCACTCAGGGCTCTGAGCTGGGGACAGGGAGGGCACCGGGCACAGCTCGGGCTCGGTGATCCTGGAGGGCTTTTCCAGCCTCCGTGGTTCTGGGATTCTGTGCTTTAAAAGGAACCGAGTGTCCTGAGCATCTCCGGCATTAGCAAAAGTTACTGTAAGTAAAAATCAGCGTTAGTAAAAATTGCTAATTGAACAGGAATCAGGCGCCCGCTGCTTGCTTTAAAAGTTGTGTCCCGGCTTTCCATGAAGCAAATTCCCCTGGACAATTCCAGACAAACGAGCAGAAAAGGGTGATGGGGAGAGCACAGTAAGCACAACGTGATCCTGGACTTTAGAATAAATACCAGTCGGGAAAATGCGTTGAAATACCCTAAACACGGAAAAAAATGCTCATTAATGATCAAGCCTCAGTTACATGGAACGTGTTCCATTTAACACTTCGCGTCTAATTAATGAAGAAAGGTGGGTGTTAATGAGGCCATGGAAAGGAACATTGGGCACTCACTGTTGCCAGCCAGACGAAAAGCAAAGCACAGAGCCTTGAGATGTAATTCCAGCTTTATAAATACAATTCAAGTGGGTTCAAATTTTAATGTTCCCTTTCAAGCGTCAAACACATCTGCGTTTATTTTTTAAAAATTTTTTTGTTTGTTTTGTTTGCTCTGGGAGCAGTTAGGTCATTGCCAAAATTTGAATACTGATATCCAGGGGATGAATTTAAGAGGAAGATGAATTTTCCCATGTGTGTGATCTATCAGGAAAGTACCACACGGATAATTGGGGTAAATGTGCACTGAGAGAGTGGATTTCTGTTTAAATTATTGGTGTATTTGCTTATGTTTTGTAACTTTGAATTTAACCACGAAGCTTTTAAGGAACTGAAAACTATCATCTTCCATTTTTATGGCAGAATAGATGTTTTCAGTCCTGCCTTGTTTCCTAGGGTGTCAGAGAAGGCATATGAATATTATCTGTGTTATTATAGATGTATAAATGTGTGTATATAGACACACTTAATTATCTTTGCATACTCATTTTGATGAGCAGAGGGTGAAAATTAGCATGGAAATTAACAGAATAAGTAGCTTTTTTATAGGTCGGCAATGATTCTATTGCAGAATGTGCTGGCATTGTAGGGCTTGTTACTGCTCTTACAAAATTTTCTCTAAAATGAGTTTCATTGGAGTCTCTTCCTTGAGCAGTGTTATCTGAAGGCAGCATATTATTTTCTGCCCTTATCAGGGTGGATGTTCCTGCCCAGAGAATGCACAGTAACTGCTTATTCACTGTGTAAGGAGCAGTAAAACTGATAGCAACCCAGTTTTTGGAGCTTTTAAAGTCACTGTTGGAGTAAAAAAGTCCTCTCCATCTCATTTAGATAAATTCCCTTCTTGTATTTCAGGGTTCTGCTGCACTTCCTTGGTGAACAATGAAGGTTCTGCTGCTGAAGGATCCCAAAGATGAAGATTCAGGACCAGATCCATATATTAAAGTGAGTAAACTTTAAGAAAACTAAAAATATGTGTCACTTCTTTATTAAATATGAATGCAGCTGTTTCAGGTGGGAAAAGGGGCTTCATCAATATTAGGAGTTCATGTCTGTAATTATGCTAAGAGAAAAAGTACCTTAGAAAATATGCCCTTCCTGCAAAAAAATATATTACTTATGGGACATTTGTACTGAATTTGTAAAGCTCTCAGCAAAGTACTGATACTAAACCAGCTTCATTTGAACTAATTAATTTGATTATGTTCATATGGACAGAACAAAGATTACAGAAATTCTTTGTATTTTCACTGGCAATGTGACATGAAGTAGAGGTTACCTGATGCTGGGGTCCTTTCTGCTGCTGCCCTTGGTCATGTGAGTAAATCTCACTCACAAGAGTAAGAATTCCTGATAAAGGAGGATGATTTCTGTAGAAGAAACCTATTGACAGAATTACAGAGATGTACAGGGATATTTGCAGGACTGGGCAGGCACCTGGGGACTTCAGAGTTACATGCTGGTGTCTCCTGAACCTCAGGAGGCCACAGTCCCACAGCTGTTTGATTAATAAAATGTTGTAATATTAAATAATTAACAAACCCAAACTAGATTCACCAGGGAAAGGAAATAAAACACCTTTTTATTTTGCTTTAGCAAAGCGAAATGCTTGTGCTGACTTAGTCAGCTCTTTGAAAAAGAAAAAAAATGCTGTTTGTAACTTATTTCAAGAGCTGCAAACCTTTTATTGATAGGAATTAGGATCATACAGCTTGGAAGCAACATTGATCCCAGTTTTGTCATTTGAGTTCACCTCTCTTGACAGCTTATTTGAGAAGGTAAGTTTGAAATTCTGTCAGTTGTCTTATTTCTAACAGGATTTGGTTGCCAAGATCCCATTTAATCGTTCTCTTTGTGGTCCCTCTTTTTGTGTTGCCACAAACCAGCTTTGTACAGTAAAATTTCATGTACAACACCAGGGACTTTGCCCCTCCTTGTTAAAGAATTAAATTGGTCAAACAGAATTCACATTTGTGTGACCATAAATTGTCACAAGTATTGGGGCATTTCAGGTGTTTATTGAAGGTGTTCTGTTTGTCACAAGGTTATAAAGAATTGATCAACTTATTTTTTAAATGATTTTACTAACTAATTAATTTTTTACTTCTTACATTTTCTGTTTCTAAACAGCTTTCCCATCCAGAGTGCTATGGAGGCCTAGTTTTTACCAGCCCAAGAGCATTACAAGCCATCAAGATATGTTTAAAAGAGGAGAGTAAAAAAGAAGGTAAGTACATATTGATATTCCTTGGTCTTTTTCTTTCAGTATCTTGTGAAGTTCGGATTTTACTGGATTTTATTTCACCCACCAGTAGATATTTGGAGCATGGCTTTTTAAAAAACCTTGGATTTCATACTTCTTTTAGCATCATAAAGGGCTCATGCTACATGGAGCTTTTAAGGGTTGTGTTTTCCACACTTAAAAATGAAAGAAAGGAGCTTTTGGTGCAAATTACTAATTAGTGAGAGCTTTTCCAGCTCTGGTTCTCTCATGCAGAAAGAGTATTTTGCTGCAGTGCCTGCTTTGTTTGCTGACTGCTTCATTCCCTTAAAGATCATCTCATAAAACCTGCCCATTACTTCTGTGCCTGTGTAATTCGTATGAAATGCTGCAGAAAAAAAGGGATTTCTCTGGCTTGAATGAGAAATTTCTCAAGTGAATTAATTATTAGCTAAGAATGGAGAAGTAGTGCTGATGCACAAAAGCCAGCAGATGGGGAGTGAGGAAGAATCCTGCTAAATAGAAATTCCCATCACAGTGAAATGTCAAATCCTTGTAAACTCTTCCAAATTCTTATGTTGGGTGATTCTGGCGTGGAATTTGTACTTTAGCTGCTCCATTTTTGGGCTGTGGATGAATCAGTATCCTGTGTGTAAGGTTCCACCCTTGAGTAAGCAGTAAATGCACTGAGACCCTCAGCTTGTTGAAGCATTTGCAGCAGCAGAGGACAATATATTAAGATTTTAGGTCAAAAGTAATCTCTTGTCTAGATTTCATCCCTAATCTTGATCAGGACTTTGGGGAAATACATATTTTCATAATAAAATGAGTCTCTAGTTCCTATTTGGGTTCCTTTCAAAGGCAGTAAATCCTTGGTTTTTTCCTTCTGATTTTAATTTTTACTGTTGTAGTTTGTATTTTTTCTTCCCCTCCAGGAGTACCAGAAAAAACTCAGTGTCCAGTGCTGCTCTGGTTTAAAACATGACAGTAAAAAGTTTGGTGTATCTATTTTTGATCCATTAGGATTTGTACATCCAGATTTGCTGAATGTCTAGTGGAGCTTTAGTTATTACTATTATTATCATTTTGCTGTATTAGTGGATTAAACAGAAGTCCAAATAGTCATTTAGCATTCACATTCTGTTGCCATGTGCTTAAATTTAATTTAATTTAGTATAATTTAATGTTTTTCAGCCTGGTCAAAATCTCTTAAACAAATGTGGAATATCAAACCAACATATGTGGTAGGAAAAGCTACAGCTTCTTTAGGTAAGCTGGGGTTTAAAAAAAGAAATCTTGGCTAAATCTGGCTTGTAAGTACAATTTTGGAGGAGGAGCTGCTGTTCAAGGGTGGTGAGAAAGAAATACAAGTTTTAGAACTGGATCATTTGGAAGAGAGGTAATTATAGAAACATTAGAATTATCCATGCTCCAGCCAAGGAGATCCATGGATATCATCCAACCTCTGCATTTCTGCTCCTTTTGTTGTAATGTGATGGTCACTGCTCGAAAAATTGGGTCAAAACAGAAAAAAAACCCCCTTTTGTTCTTAATTTGAACGTGGTTTTGTCATGGACTTTGGAAATGAAATTGGATGGAAGGGATTCTAACCTGGTTGAGATTGTGCACAAAATCTTTGTGTGCTTGGATCAAGCTGTGCTTCCCTTTTTCATCCCAGGTTTCTGTGACAGGAAATCAGAATTGTTCTCATTGTTCTCCATGTTTTTTCTTTGCTGTTTTTGGTTCTAGTGGAAGAAATTGGTCTTAGTCCACAAGGAGAAAAGGCTGGAAATGCTGAGAAATTAGCTGAATATATTTGTTCAAGTAAGTGACTAAAATGTTGTAGTTAAATTAATGTCCCTTCCATCATTTTAGGGTTTCCTAGAAGTAAAATCAAGTGCACAGTGAGGCAAAAATACTTCAAAATACACATATAAGATATTAATTTACATGTAATCTTAGACCCTCTTGTTGATTAATAAATGCTATATGAGCCAGCAGGAAAAAGTTTATTTTTACTGAAAGATCAGAGCTGTAATGACTGGAAATTGCTGCTAAATCAGAAGATTTAAATGCTGGTGGCTTTCCCCAAAATTACGCTGTGGTTTCAGAGGAATCTGGTTTTCAGCACCAAAGCAGCGTGGTTTTGAAGAAATTAAAGTGGTGCTTTAAGTTTTGTTTAACCATTTTGTTATGGTGAAATCTGTAATGCTTCTCAACCTATTATCAGATTATTGGGGAATTTTTAAAGTCTATTTGCTGACTTTTTTACTCTAATTTGTTAAAATTTCCAGTAGCAATAAGGAAGATTAGACTTAGGGGCTGTTTTTTGAGTGGATTTCACAGTAGAAGCTGTGAAAAAAGAGGCTGAGTTTTTGTACAGATGTGAGAGAGCTGCTGAGAAAAGTCTACCCTGTAGCAGAGATTTATAGGGGAAAGAAAAATGGGATTGGAGGTGGCAAGGATTGTTTTTGCTGGGCTCTGTGCTCTCTAATTCACTGGCAAATAAAATCCTTCAACGCCAGGGAATATTTAATGATAAAAATGAGAGTTGCCAGCAGAAGATTAAATAATAAATTCTGAAAATTAAAAATACTTACAACACAAATATGTCATAAGTAAAAAATAACCCATCTTCCCTCCTCAACAGATGTATTAAAGCAAAGAAAGGTTTCAGCTGATTTTTTTAGTGCTGGAAAATCTACTTCTGGCAAGGAATTAATATTTGCCAGGGATTTTTTTGAGTAGAGAGACAAGAGAAATACCTGTTTATTGTGTTGTATGAAGGTGAAAAAAATTAACCAAGCAGTGAATTTCAGTCACTGGAGCCTATTTGTTGTTGAGACACAGAAACATCCTCCAGGATTTATTGGGCTGTGCATATTTAAATGCTCTCAGCTGATCAAGTGCTTTAGAACAAGCTTGGAAGTACAGATTAAATTATCTCATGTTCCCTATTATGTATAAATTCATTTTTTGTTTGTGCATAAAATAAATAAATGAAAAGAATAGCTCTGAATTTCTTATATCATGAGAGGTTACTGTCAGAATAAAAACAAAAGCTGAAACAATGAGATTTTTTTGTTGTCACCTTTTGTGCTTTGGTACCCACTTCAATGTAAGGGATTGGGAAATGAAGGAATTTACTCCACGATTGATTGGCTTCACTTTTTTCAAGGCAAATATTTGGTTACAGAAGCAGGAGATCCCAATCCTTGTTGGGTTGCTCAGGCCTACCAAGGAATTTTTCTGTGCCAAGAGAATTGGTGTTTCTTTACAGGTATCACACCAGCATTTCAGATAACTGGCATGGCTTGCAGGAGAATTGATGCTGGAACATTCCAGTTTTATTTAATTTTTAAATATTTTTTATTTCTGAGCCAAGTTCATTCTTCCTCTAATTTTTAATTTTACTTTAAGCATATGTGTGGTTTCTAATAAAACCTCAGTGTGCAGTTAGGACACTCAGGTGTGGCTGGATTGACTCCTACAAGGGTCTTTCCATTTGATTTTCACTCTGCTGCCCTTTTTTATCCCTGAGAAATCTCTGCTTACATAAACCAAGAATCTCCTTCTAGCCCTTAAAAGCATTTTTTTCTCCAGTAATTTTCTTTTAAAAATACATTAACAAGTCTGAATTAGTAAAAAAATAATTTCATTTCTTTGGAAAGCTGAATGCAAAGCTGTAGCAGCTGTGTAGAATTTCATCTTGAAATTCTCTCTGTTTCTTATTTATAGAAAAGCCAAAAACTGTGCAAAGCAAGCCTGCTGTTAAATTCCTAATTTGCCAACAGCAAGTGAGGATATCCACTCCCACCCACCCCAGCAGTGCAACCAGAATCCTTTTTCCTTGGGGAATTAAGAAAATGGAATTGCAGATAGACTGAGACTTCCCATCACAGTATTGTCCTTTTCTTTGTCTGCCTGAATAGTCTTTTATAAAGAGCTCTGTCATTTTAAATATCAAATTGAGGCAGGTTGTGTTAAGGAGGAGATAAAGTGCATTTATATTCCCCTTGCCCTTCTCCAAAGGAAGTTCTCCTTTCAGCCAATATTCGTATTCTAGTTATGGAGCATTTTAATGTTCCTGCTCAGTAGCCTCTGCCCTCTGAATTGGGGCTGCAGGTGTTTTTAGTTACCTTAAAGCTGTGTCTGTGGTGAGGCATTTAATAAATCAGCATTTGATACCTTTAAAATGTATTAAATCACATTTACTCTTTGTTAAAGGCCTGAGTTAATTAAAGTTCTTGTCTGTGTGTTTACAGGAGAGAAACCCAATTCCTCAGCTCTGCTATTTCCTTGTGGAGCCCTGAAAAGAGAAGTACTTCCTACAGTGCTTAGAGAAAAAGGTTGAACTTCCCCTGGAGACCCATTTTAATTAGTCAGTGATGAGAAAAGTTGTATCTAAAGCTTGTGAACCAAATTGGAATATATACAAGTTTAACTTGCTGAGAAGAGAGAGGATGGGAGTGAACTCTGGGAGCTTTGATGGCTGCCCACAGCTCTGGGACCTGCAAATCCCTCAGAGTTTTATGTGTCTTGTTAGCCTCAAGTTGTTACACTTAAGTGCAGTAGGATGTTGTGGGTGCTGAATTGATACAATAGAAATTAATGAATTAATTAATAATGACTGCATATCCTGACTGCAGGCATACCCCTGGAGAGCCTCACTGTTTACCGAACAACCCAACACCCAGATCTGCAGGAATCTTTGAGCAGTTACTTCTCCCAGCAGGTACTGGACACTGATGTACTTTGGGATTTTCTGAGGCAGGTGACAATGCCTTCCAGAATATTCCTTTATTTGAAGTAGTGAATCTGAAGTTTCACTGGGCATCTTTGCTGTGCATCACAAATCAGAATCCAGCAGTAATCTCCCCTATGTAGTTTGTGTAAAAGTAATCATTGCTTTTACTTTTTCAAGATTGGCTTTCTGAATTTCCCATTTTAGCAGCTTGCATCATAGAATTGCAGAATCATGGAATGTTTTGGGAATGAAAGGAACTTAAAGCCCATCCAGTGCCACCCCCTGCTATGGGTGGGGACACCTCCCACTGTCCCAGGCTGCTCCAAGCCCTGTCCAGCCTGGCCTTGGACACTGCCAGGGATCCAGGGGCAGCCACAGTTTCTCTGGGCACCCTGTGCCAGGCCCTCCCCACCCTCACAGGGAACAATTCCTTCCCAAAATCCCATCTAACCCTGCCCTCTGGCACTGGGAAGCCATTCCCTGTGTCCTGGCACCAAGTGCCAAGGCACTGGCACGCTGCTGGAGCAGAGTGAGCTGTGCCAACTTCTGCTTATTTTCACCCAGGGGGTCCCTGCAAGTGTCGTGTTCTTCAGCCCTTCTGGTGTCAGATTCTGCCTCCAGCACATCCAAAAGCTTTCAGGGGATTTGATCAACCAAGTCAAGGTATCTTCTCTTAAAAATGGTGGAATACAATAGGGGGTAAGTTTAGGGTGGGTAATGAGGTAGGAAGGCTGTTACAACCACTGCAAACCTTGATTTTATCTTTGGTTTGTGTGTATTTCTCTGAAGAAAACCCCAGTTTATAGCAGATACAAATGTTATTATATGGAATTATAGAATCCCAGAATAGTTTGGGTTGGAAGGGACCTTAAAACCCATCTTGTTCCACCCCCCTGCCATGGGCAGGGACACTTCCCACTGTCCCAGGTTATTCCAACCTGACCTGTGGGTGGATTTTAAAAAAGAAATTGTTTTCACCTGGAATGTTTTCCCCAACCAACTTCCCCCATCTGCATTGGGACAGACTTCATTTCCTCTCGGTGCTGTGATGGTGTGAGTAGTTGTTGCTTGCACCAGGCTGCAGCTGATTAAAATTCCTCTCGCTTTCCCCGTTCCGTGGGACTCGGAGCTTTCAATGTTTGTATTGGCCAGATAAATACTCATCCTTCCCTGAGTCACTCCCAAGTAGCTCCATCGATGGGTGGCTTTTCATCCTGCAAATCCTCAGCCTGAGCTGCTCGGTGCCCTTGAGGAGGCTGAGCTGGGAGGACACAGAGCTGAGCACTGACAGTGGCACTGTTGTCCCTGCAGTTTGCTGCCATCGGCCCCACCACGGCGCAGGCCCTGCAAGGCGCCGGGGTCCCCGTGAGCTGCACTGCAGGGAGCCCCACGGCCCAGGAGCTGGCAGCTGCCATCCACAGAGCCCTGCACCCCCAGAACTGCTCTGTGCCCCACTGACAGCCCAGCCTGCCCAGCAAGGGCAATCTGCTGCTCCAGGAGGGCTTTTCCGTTTCGCAGACCTCTTATCCTGCAAGGAAAGTGTTTTTTGGGATTATGAAGCACTGTCTTAGTCAGGGGTGGGTGTGAGAAGGCTGCACCTAAATATTGAAGAAATCTGGAATCTGTCCAGCATCCTAAAAGTATCCAGCTCTTCCCTTTCCTCCTGTGTGCACTGTGAGTATTTTATCCTTGAAAAGCAGGTGTGAACACTGAGACACTGAAATCAGTCCCACACCTCACCTCAGGTATCCCCCAGCACACAGGTCAGCTTTGAATTGCTCTGTATGATCAGTTTTACTTGCACCTTTTCTTTTCTAGGAAAAAAACCCCATGTTCCAATGAAGTATTTTCTCTTGTAAACATGTTTGTTTGTTGTTCTGCTTTTCAAATATTGTATAAAAATGGTAATTGTAGATCCTTAGTGGAATAGGAAAATTGCAGTGAAGTTGCACTGTGTGGGGCTAATTCAGGTCAGCTGTTGCCCCTTGTTACCCTGACAGAGTCTTAAAAATTAGCTTTTGGTTTCTGTTCCTGTAAAGAAGGAGGATTTATTAACAGGGAAATAAACTGGTTTATCGGAGTTAATAATGGTGTTAGAGTTGTCTGTGGTTTATGCTTTAATTGTTTATCTCTGAAAGGGGAAAAATAATCCTATTTAGCACTAACACTCTCTCCAGCTAATGCCAGGGGCTTCACAGGAGATTTGAATCATAATAAACTCATTTATAATCCTCCTGAAAGTCATTTGTGTTGCTAGCACAATGCTGAGGTTCCTGGAATAGCAGAGAAACCCTCGTTTGCTGCACAGCACAGTTAAAATTTGAGGATGGGAACCTGAATTTCCATCCAGGTGAGAGGCTCCACACCTGGAACAAGAGGGAGCCTGACACCAGTTCTGTCCCTCTAAACTGAGTAATTCCAGAGTGTGGGTTCATCAGTCACACTGGACACAGCAGGACAAGTGTTTGGCTTATAAAGCACTTCCCTCTCTCAAGATGAAATGGAATTTCAGGAGGATACAAACTGCTGGAAGATCACAGAATCCCAGGCTGGCTTGGAAGGGACCTTAAAGCTCATCTCATTCCATATGAATGCATGTAATACCCATTTCTACCTTTACATAAAGAGGTTTATATTTTTATTAGGCAATAATGAACCACATTTATTTGTACAAGAACACGAGGACAGCAGATGTTATATTCTAGAAAATTTTATCTTCAAATAATACATATTTGCAAAAACCAGAGTCCTCACCTGATGAGGTAAGACCCCACTCAGTGTTAGGTTGGAGTTTACAGATTTTTTTTTTTCCTGTCTTTTTAATTAAATAGCTTTAATTCTGGTGAGCAGTTTGCTGCTCCGAGGAGGGTCATAACCAAGAAAAACAAGGCACATTGATGTGTTTATATTTAATAAATAAATTTTTATTTAAAAATATCCTCTCGTTTATTCACAGTTTCAAGTCTGAAAAAGATAATACTATTCTTGATCAATTCCAACACAGCTGAAAGCATTCACTTTCCAAAACAAAATCCCAGAGATGGCTGATAAATTGCAAGAGTCCCACCAAAGCTAGAAAGGCACAGGTTTTTGTGCAGGATCCTCCCTGGGATTAAGAAGTGTATCCACATATTCCACAGAAATCTCCTGGTACAGTTGGGCTGCCTTTAGCAGTGAAAGTGCTCCAGTGCAGCCCTGCTTACAAAACACATGAAATACAAACCAGAGCAGCTGTGAGGTTACATCTTTATGCAAAACATGGATATATCGCTGCAAGAGAAAAACCAGGAATTTCCCCAGGGTGCAAAAGTTACATTTTTATCTCCAGAACTCCAAGCTGGCATTTCAAACAAAGAAACGCTGGGAGCCGAACAAGGAGAGCTTTGTGGGGATATAAAAAAGAATCCCTGTGCTTTCCCAGGTTCCAGTGGAACAACAGCGGTGAGAACTCACCCTGAATGAACACAAACATCTCACGGGAGCACTCGCAGTGCTCCCAGCAAGGCACTGGTGCTGCGGCTGCTCCGTGCTGCCCTCACTGCCCTGCGGGGCTGCCCGCGCTGCTCGGAGCCAGCTGCTCCAGCAGGCCCAGCAGGAGCTCCGTGCGTTCCAGCAGCGATAGCCCCTTGGTGGCAGTGGCACGAAGCAGCAGGGAATAAACCTGCTTGTTTGTTCTCAGAACTGCTTCTTCCTCACTGCTGCCCCTGCAAAGAGAGCACAGAATCCCAACTCTTATCCTGAGCACAACTCTTCGTTCTGCAAATTACTGAGAGCATTGTTCACAGAATCACAGGGTTGGAAGAGACCTCCGAGATCATCGAGTCCAACCCAACCCTGACACCTCACCTAAACCCTGGCCCCAAGTGCCACATCCAAGCTTGTCCTAAACACACTCAGAGATGGTGAATCCAGCACCTCCCCAGGCAGAGCATTCCAATACTTTATCACCCTTTCTGGAAAAAACTTTTTCCTAATATCCAGCCTATATTTCCTCTGGTGCAGCTTAAGACCGTGTCCTCTTGTTCTGTCAGTTGTTAAATAATACTGATGAGTATCTCTGAGGATATCCTTAGCCCCCCCATTCCCTGCACTGCAGTCAGAGCATTCTGTTTATACTGCAGGCAGGAGCATAAAATATAAATATAATATAATGCAAAATGTAAAAGCAGCAGTCAGGTTAATTGCAAGTGCTTCAGGAATGACTGAGAAATGTTGAAGCAAATTAAATTCATCATGCACTTGGCAGGAATCAGGGAGGTTCATTTATTAAACAGAACAGGTAGTCAATAAAAAGCTACTGAAATGCAAAGTACTTCTGGGATAAGTTACAAGTACTCCCAGAACAAAGTGTTACTTTCAATTACTTTTCCCCTCCGATTTGCACAGCCAAGTTCTGTTCTACTCATGATTCCACTTCGGGAGGGTGAAACTGATTTCATCCACTTTGACTGCCAGGCTGCAAGTTTTGCTATCAAACATTAATTCTCCCACATGTTCTGTTCTCTGCCAAAGTGCACCTGAGACCCTGAAGCAGCATTTGAGCTCCAATTTCCTCCCTTTTCAGCCCATTATTAGAGCAGAAGGCAGAACTTACCCTCTGCAGAGCAGAAGGGAGGAAATACACACAGGCTGTACAGAAGAGGCACAAGAAAGGTTAAATCAAAGGTGGTTTCAAGCTTGGCCTCAAAGTTTCAAGGAGTTGAACAGATTCTGAGTCCCATTTCACAGCATTCAAACTGCAACAGGTTCCCTGTGTGGAATCTTCAGTGCAAAACCTCAAGATGATGCCAAGGTAAATGTGGGGGTAAAAACCCTCCAAACTAAAAAATGAGTTGCTCATGTTATAGGACAACAGAACTAAACCCATTTACTCAGCTGTGACATCTGATTGGTGACATATAAATGATGCTGTAGTAATCCTCTGTGTTTCACATACTCAGATTGCCACCTTGTGGAAGCTCTTTTTTAGGAGGTGAAAGCTCCTAACATCGTCTGAAAAACAGCTAAAAAACACACCCAGGCTGTGTTCTCTCCTCATGTTTTTTATTTACCAGTCTCCCACTATCATCAGACAACTTCCTGGGAACAAGGAACTCATTTCACAGTTTACTTTTAGCACAACAGCTCTTGCATCAGCAGTGCTTCAATCCCCAGAACTATTAACCCAACTTCCAAGCCTAAAAAAATCCTCTAAAACTAATGCTATCTTTTTGGAACTTCACTTTATGTAACATTAGGAACAGCTCCTGCAATCACACATTTGTTGCTGGGGGAGTAAAAGGTATCTTCTGGGTCCCAAAAGGAACATCACATACACTCAAATCAAACCGACAGAAGGAGAGGGAGAAGGAATTTGCTGCCACTCCAAATCCCAACATCTCTTCCAAGTCAACACAAAAAGAAGTCAGGGTTGTCCTGAATCCCAGCAGCAGGACAGAGACTCCATGAGGAATTAGTAAATGCTCTGACACCAGTGTACATCTTCCCCATGCCCGTCCCTCTCTATTTGCAGCATTATTGATGTGCCTGAATTTCTTCTCAAGTGTTCTGCTTGCCAAACTCCACTGACATTTATTTATCAGCAAGATCAAGAGATCAGCAGCACCCAGCAGCTTCTCCCCCAGGAACTCTGCTCTGTCACACACCAATCCCATGTCAGTCAGGATAAAAGACACCAAACTTCAACTTACCCAATCTTTTTTTTGGTTGAAGTTAACAATTTAATGGATTGGAGGAGAAGGAACGACATCCTGGACTCAAAAATCCCAAGCAGTTTCAAGACTTCCTCTTTGTTAAGGCCTGCAGAGGCATCATTCACTGACACACTCTCAGCAGGACTTTTATCCTTGCTGATCTACAGGAGAGAAAGAACCAAAAACAATTTCACCAAATTTCACCTTTTAAACAAGAAGAGCGAGCCAGAAAAGCCCTCCTGCAGGTGAGCTGGTTTTTACACGTGTTGCCCAAACTACCAGCACAGGACACACACAAATCAGAACATACTGCAAGCAATTCTTGACTGAGGCATCAGGAACATAATTCACACTGGCTACAGACAGCCCTCCACATTTTAATATTTAAATATTAAATTTACCTGAGAGAGAGAACTTTTTTTTATTATACATTAACTCTGAAGTTCTTAGAGGGGACTTTTAAGGGACAATAAAGGGCCCTTTGAAGGGATAGCAGAGTTGCACAAGAAGAAGACCCATTCACACAGTCAACCAGTCCAGATTAAAATATGTTTTAATCCATCTCTGGATCAGGTTCTAGAGGACTTTTTTTTTATCCACTTCCAGGTTAAGGGAGAACTGCAATCCATCTAACTCTGTCTACACTCTTTAAGCCACTGGCTCTATGGAAAAGTAACCAAGGAATATTTTAACTGCCAAATGACCATTTTCTTGTGAAGGCACAAGCCAGAAGGGAGCAAGTATCACACCACCTGACATTCCTTTACCTGTTCAGTTTCTGCCACAAGCTCCTTCCTGATGAGCTGAAACGCGCCCTTGGTTTTGGTCATTATATCAAGGGCCCCAGACAGAGTCTTCAATTTCCCAGCACTGCTGTTCTGACCTAAAAGGACATAAAAATTAAGGACCAAAGGCTTATGTTACAGACTTCATTTTTCTTCAATCCAAAGACTTCAAGAGTTAGGAAAAAAGCACATACTGCCCTACTCAGCTGAAAACCAGCAAGATAAAAGTGCCTTGTCTCCTCTCTTGAGGAAAATTCTACTCTGAGCAGCAGATTGCTCCTGTTCTCATATAAATTTAGTTATCTAAAAATGAAACTAAGTAGGCAGTGGTGGTTTGGAAAGCTGTTTAAAGCCAGAGCTACACTTACTGGCCATCTGGAACTCTGCAAAGGCCACTCTCTCCAGCTGCACACGCAGGAACTCACAGGGGGCATCCTTCAGGAGCTGGAAGAGTCGCACTGCTTTGCTGTAGTGGAGGTCAGCAAGGACACGGTGCTGCTTCCTCAGGTGTTCATCACCAACCTGCACTCACAGGAGGCCACAGAGTAAATCCCCCACCCTCTGGACGTTCATGAGGAGCCACTGGAAAGGTTTACTTGGAGAGGGCTGGGAAACACCACTCGTTTCTTTGGTTAAATAATTGAAATAAATATATCCCAGCTACAGGTGGAAGGATAAATATGAAGCTCCACACATATTGAACATGTTAAGGATGGAATTTAGAAAACCAAAGAGTCTGGAGCAGTACCTGGTTCCTGAGGCAGCTGTGGTACATGGAAGCCAGCCTGTGGTGGATGGTGGCAGCCCGGTACTGGCACAGGGGCTGTCGTTCAGACACTGTATCAACATCACAGTACTTCAAGGACTTCATCATGGCTTCACTGACTTCCTTCTCTATCTACAACATAAATAAAATACAAACTTAAGAAAAAAAAATCCCTGAAGAAGGGCTTTTCACAAGGGCATGTAGTGTAGGACGAAGGGAAAACTGTCTTAAGCTGAAGGAAGGAAGATTTAGAGTAGGTATTGGGAAGAAATTGTCCCCTATGGGGTGGGGAGGCCCTGGCACATGGTGCCCAGAGAAGCTCTGGCTGCCCCTGGATCCCTGGAAGTGTCCAAGGCCAGGCTGGATGGGGTTTGGAGCAGCCTGGGACAGTGGAAGGTGTCCCTGCCCATGGCAGGGGGTGGAACAAGATGGGTTTTTAAGGTCTTTTCCAACCCAAACCACTGTATGATTCTACAATTCCAACACCAGTTCTGCTCCCTGTTCAGTTTTTCAGGATGCCAACAATGCATTTTTTCAGACACAATGAATGCCCTCTGTTACCTGTTCCTGAGCCTTTCTGGATAAGGGAGCATAATCCTGCTGCAGAGTTGCCATGGTGAAATACGTGGTAGACAGCTCCCAGTTCACAGAATCCCAAACAGCTGGATGCACATCCCTCTTCCCCAGAGACCTCAATGCCTTCAGGTAGTAGTCAATAGCCTACAAATGACACAATCATGCACACAGTTACTGCCTGCACTTCTAACAACTAGAAATTCATTTCCCTTTACTCAAAGTATCTCCCTGAGCCTTCTTCAGTGTTTTCCATTTGATAATCACTTGAATCCTGACCATGCAATTCTCTCTCCATTGTGTGTGGCACTGTGTTATGTTCAGTATCAGCATCTGAATGTCACAGCAACCAAACCTCAACAGCACCACCAAAGCCTACACTGCAAGGATTAGGACAGTATGGAAGCAGGAGAGCTATTCCAGACTATTCCACCTAAATTTAAACATATTTACCAAAGTAGTCACAAACACCTCACAGTCAAAGGCATTTTGGGGTCTGGGCCCTGCTTAAACCAGGGAGGTGTTACCTTGTTGTAATAAAGGGCCTCTTCTGGGGAAAACTCCCTTTTGAAGTCTCCCTCAGCTGCACAGTGGGCCTGGGCACAGATCCTCATCAGCCTCCCTGTGTTGCACAGCAGAAGGGCAGCATTGGTGGCATCATCAATGGATTCAAAATTCTGAATTCCTTCTTCAAAGCAGGAGAAACTTTTCTTCCAGAGCTGCTGCTCTGTCGTGGAGACGTTTTTACTCACTGGGGGGGAAGCACAGGGCTTAGAAACTCAAATTCCTCAGAGGTCCTGAACAAACACTTCCATTTTGTCTCCCTTATAAACTATCTTTTAGAATTTGAAGGTGATAAATGATTCTGAAGACCCAATTCACAGAAAATAAAATTTTCATATGACTGAGGGTTTAATATCTGAAGTGCACTATCACACCTACAATACTTCCAAAAGACTTCCAATGATATGACACAGAACACCATTCCAAATAATTTCCACACCAGGAAATTAACAGAATACACCAGATTTTGTTCCCACCGTAATAATTCAGAGTTGGAGTTACTTCTATACATTTTCAGTATGAAGCAAATAAAATGTGACTTTTACAGACAGGTAAAATTCAGTATTTTAAAGCTTTGATTTCAACTAAATAACTTCTGTAAAAACCCAGAGATGATGGCAAATCAGAGAACTGGAAGTCCAAGCCAAAATCCTTCAAATATTACTTGGACAAAGGTCACAGGAAACAGCTGGAATTTGGGAAACTGGAGCTGTTAACACTGAACGACCAGTACCTCACCTGTTCTAGTTTAGAGAACTTTTACTGCTAGAGAACACAATATTGTATTTGCTTTCAAGAAGAAAATCCCACTGAACACCTCATCCTACAAAGAAGCTTAGGCACCTCCAGTTCCTCAAAAAAAAAAAAAAAAACACCCACCAAAAATAAACCAGAAGGAAAGGATTTCCTTCCAAGGATTTACTTCCCAGAAGATTCACAGGCTGTCTTTACTGAAGCTATTCTTATGTTTAAATTAAGCTGCTGCTTGTTCATGCTGGGCAAAACCCAACACATCAAGAATGCAACATGCCCTCCCTTTCACAACAGAGTTTGAAGTTTCCCTGATAATTTTTTGAGAGTATTCTACACATTTTAAAGGCACTTCTCCAAACTATATATTCCATTATTCAGTTCAGGCTCAATTAACTACAGTGTACAAGCCACAGAGTGGTAAACAAATAATTACAATGGACATTAAAAAACTACAACGTCATTTAAACATCCTCTTTATAACCAGAAACAGATTTTTCATATAATTAGTGAACTTGATCACTGCTGTAGCTCCATGAAGTGGTCAGGAATGGAAAAGGGATACTTGCCCACTCTCTCAGTCTGCACTGCAGCTGCCTGGTTCATGTAGAACACTCCAATCTCATTCCTGATATTGCCCATCCTCTTGAGCACCTGGATGTGCTGCTCTGGGTTTTGGCTTTTTAAGTTACTAAAGAGTAGGATTTCATAAGCTGCTTCATAGCATTTACAGCTGACAGAAAGCTGGTACTCCAAGTCTGTGGATAAATCTGTAGCCCAGGCAAACACTGGAAAACAAAATGCAAAGCCTTTGTGTCAAACAGTATTTCTCTAATTTAAGTCTAAGGAAAAATGCCCAGAGAAAGAACAAGACTCATGTCAGGTAGATCTTATTTATTACTGTAACAGTTACTGCCTTTAGTTGTTTCACAGCTTCAGGCCATGTCATACAATACCTTGACAATCCCTTCTGTATGACAGGCAGGATGAGCTCTCTCTGAAGAAAACAGAAGTGAAATGCAATAACCCCTCTGCCACAAGTTCTCCCAGTGTGTGGCTTTGAGGAAACCCAATGAAATCATTTATGTCTGTCATGCACCCAGAGTCTGGCACTTCTCCTGTGTCAGGATCATACCTTGGCACCTGGATTCTCTGTGAAGGCTGTGTAATATCTCTTGATCTTCTTTGGTCTGGTAATTATATTCTTCAAGGTAAGCTGCTCTGTTGTTTGCATTCTGAGCCAGCATTAACTGGATATCCCCACAAAGGGTTAAGCACTGACACAGGAACAGCAGCACCTCGGGCAGCATGCTGCCACACAGACAGCAGTAGGTATCTGGTGGGGAAAAAAAAACGTGGATGAGGGAGGGGAAAAAAAAGAATTACACATCAAAAGGCTTCACACAGACTGACAAGATAATTGGGTTTTATGTTACCTGTGTGCATACAGAGAATAAGTGTGACACCTTGTTCTCCTCAGAAAAAATAGCTTATTTTAAAGTCACAGTTGGTCTACACAGCTGATGGTTTAAAAAGAGCCCCTGTGTTGTCCAAGATGAGCAGTCACTCTGGCAATTATAAATGCTAACCTCAGATTTGACCAGAGGAAAACTGACTTTCTGCAGATTAACTCAAGTGAGATACAGCCTGAAAAGTTAATTTGCAGAAGGTGGAGTTTAAAGTTGATTCTCAAGTCTGTAAAAGACTGAAAGCTGCAGAGTGCTCTAAGTTATTGAGAGGCACATTGATGCTTTGTGCTCAGATCAGGTGGGTTTGCTTTATAAACCTCCTCCTGCCCTAACACAGGAGCCTTCCCTTCCCTTATGGCAGGGAAATAACAGCACTTTAGCACTAAGCTACTGGCATTTCCCAATTAGTTACTCTCATTATGGCAGTTTTAGTCTAAACAGCCTGATTTTTCTTTTTCCTTCTCCTCAATAATACTTCAAGATGGATGCTCCTCTAAAATGGAATACAAGTCAGCTGATGAACAAGTCTGGTATTTCTCAGAATCAAGAATGTATTTAAGTAACATGGGAACCACCAGGGAAAAAACACCAGCTTGCAGCAGCATCACTTGGGAGCACAGAACACTCTCTCGGCCTTGGCACCAGAGCAGACTCTCCCAAATTCAACTGCTCTGGAGCTCCAAACGCGCCCTCAAGTTCCCAATCTGTCAAAATGGGATCATCTTTCTATGGATCAGCGACAGAAGTTATCCTCACTGTCCTGAACACTGAGCTGGACACTCAGTTTAGTTAAACACAAGCCTGTCAGACTTGTCACTGCCCACCACTGGGAGGAATCATGCACAGCAGTATCTGACGTGGTGACAGGTATGTCCAGGCAGTTACACAAGTGACAAATCCACTCAAGGAACTTACCGTGGCACTGCAAGGCCAGCTTGATGTATCGCAGTGCTCGCCCGTACTTCTGCAGGATCAGAGCAGCATCAGACAGGACGTAATAAGCTCTTGATGATTTCAGGATGAGCTGGAGTTTCATTTTATATTGCCACGATCCAGGAATCATTCCTGACTGACTGGAATGCCTCCCCTTCTGGGAGGAGCCCACTGTAAGAGGAACAGAAGCTCGTCAGCGAATCTCCCCTCTGACATGTGCCAGAGGCTGGGCAGGACTCCATGAGCACAGGCAGAATGGGGATTTCCTGATTACAGCCCTGCACAGGCACAGTTCTGCCAGCTCGTCTGCCACTCCATTTATCAGCTGCAAAACAGACCCAACATGTGGCACTTTTCCATGCTCTCCATCTGACAGCAGGATGTTGGAATCCAGTGGGACAGTGACAGTGCAGGTGACCTCTGACCTCAGCTTGTGAAACACAGGGGCAGAGACCAACACTGCTCCCCTAGGGAGAAGTAGAAAAGAACAAGAAAGCCACAGGCAGAATTTGTCATGTTCTTCACCAAATCCTTAAGATCAATGCTCAGTTTCTGTATGAACGTTCTCAGTGAGAAAGCTTCCATGTGTGGGTTTAGCCTCCAGCACACAAGAACCTGGATAACCTGGTCCTTCCCACAATGAAAGCCAAGGACTTTCTCACACTTATTTCAAGATAACCTCTGCATAAGATTATGAAGCTTTTCTTTGAGACTGCAGTGGTCATGGAGCAAGAAAGAACAGGTCACTGTTCCTGATTTAAGGCCTGTCCCTACCAAACGACAGAATTTTGTCCTGACAGTATTTGCACACAGAAATGAGTCTCTTGCTTAAGGTGGATTTACAAGGCCTGACTTGTAAACCACTATCTTACAACAATATATAAATATATAATAAATTCTTAAGCACTGCATGTTCCATTAGGACAAAGACCTCTCAAATAGTAACACCCCACCAAGCTAAAGACACACACACTGCACATATCCTGTATCCATACACTATTCACAAGTAGTTCTCTTAAAGTTAGAAATTCCAGAATTTAGAGCACTTATCCTTTCCATATGTATGTAAATATTTACATGTGGCAGAGAAAATACATAATCCACATCACAGAAAACAAACCCATGGACTGGGAAACAGAAGTGAGCAACGAGCACTGCTGCTACTTCAGGGATGGACTCAAGCTCAGATCCAGGAATCTGTGTGAATGTGAATAACTCAAAACTGACTTGGCTTCTTATTCAGAGATTTTTTCAAAGAGAGAAGGGACAAGAAAGGAAAGAATAAAGAATTGCCAAAGTAGGCAAGACAAATTTCTTTCTGAGCTATGCTTACAGGGCTCCTTGCCCTGCAGAGAACTCTACTACTTTCAGAAGAAAAGTCTTTTCCTGGAACTTATGTCACTCCAGAGCAAAATAAAATAGATAGACTGTAGTCTGAAACTTCTGGAGTTTGAGCATTTAAGCAAACAAAACATCTTTTATTTGCTCCTTCCTTTCACAATTGTAGAGGTACAAGAAAGAAAACAAAATCCCAGTTAACATTTTATATGCAATTCAAGCACCAAGCATAATGTAGGAGCAAGACCTGCCAGAAGGGAGAAATTCTTCCAGAAAACATCCAGGTCACACACACACAAAGAACTATTTTTAAAACAACCCACAAAACTTACGGTGCTCCACATACCAAACCTCAAAATAACAAGCCCTTATGGAAGTCATATGAAAGCCACATCTAAATAGGGTCCAGTAAAATCATGTGTTGACTAATAAAAGATTCTTTGCTATGCAAAATAGCTCAAATGAGCTTCTCTTTTTGTATTTAAAAAGGAACAGACTGTTCTCCAATTTTCAGTGCACTTTTCCTTAGGCAATGGTGTAATTAGCGATTTAAACACACTGTTTTGACAATCAAAATAAAGTAACAGCAGTTTGTGTTGGCACTGGGAAGGTCTTATTTGCACAACAATACAACTTACTTTTGTCTAGAAACAAGGCCATCTGTTTTTCCAGAGACTCGGGACCACCACTGGTGGATTCATCCTCATATTTCAAGGGGATTGGAGTGCTGGGGTCAGCTGCAGGAAGGTCACCCTCTTTTTTAACACTACTGTCAACAGACTTCAAACCCTGCAAAAGGAGGAAATAACTTCACTCACCTTGAGAGCAATATTTAGCAAACAGAGGAGATGAAGAACTGGGTGGGAGGTGAAGTATCCTCAGGAAGCTGGCAGTGGACTCACCTCCAGGACGTGGTTGAGCACCAGCCTGCAGCGCTCCTCGGTGCCATGGCAGACAGGGAATGCACAGCTGGGCTTCATTGGGGCACCAGGGAGGGAAGAGGAGAAATGGTCAGCACAGGAAATATGAGAATAACTGACCAGAAGGTGCAAACGGGAGGTAACATCAACACAAGGTGGAATATGGTAAGGAAAAATCCACGTGAAGCTCGCTCTACCATAAAATTCAAACAACTCAGATTTTATGAGCAGCTCATGAGAAGTTTCTCTGCCCACTTCAGTTAGCCTGAAGGCAAAACTACCAGGGAACTGAATTTCACGACCCACTTTTGTCCCATGGACTGATTCATCCAGGAAAACCCTTAAATGCCTCCCAGTGCCACTTACACGTATTCGATGCACAGACTTGTACTTTTCTGGTACTGACAGCTCCCCAACAGATTTGATTATTGCCACTGCTTTATTGTCATCTGGGGGATCAGAACTGTTGCTGTAAGAACCATTTTCATCACTGTCTGGCATCTCTTCCTCTTCCTCACTGTAACTTTCATCAGAATTTCCATTTATAGGGAAGTCTGCACTGTCTTCTTTTTTAGGTTCATCCAGCTGAAAAAGCTCTGATAACATGTAGTTTGCTGAAGCAATAATCTTTGCAAAGAAGAGAAAAAAATCATTCATTCTCAAGTTAAATTTTTCTTTTGAGAGGCAAGAATATAAATTATCTTAGAATAAGGAGTACAGAGAAAATGCAAAGAGGTGCTTGATAACCTGTAAATACAGCCTGAGCAACTTCCCTGGAAGGGAAAAGGGTCCAAACTGATCAAATTTAGAAGAGAATAAAAACCACTTGGTAAAGAACAAGTACTGCCTGTTCTAACAGCTTGCAGATAACAGGAGACAACACAAGGATCTTATGCAAGCGAAAAAAAAAAAAAAAACAAAAAACAAACCAAAAAAAAACAAAACAAAAAACCAAAAAAAACCCCACAAACAAACAAACAAAAAAAAAAACTTGAAAAAATTTCATTGGGATTTTGAAAACTTTTCACAACTCTGGAAGGAATTTACACTTCTATTAGTTTAATGTTTGCCACGTCTCCACTTGTAATTCTAAATATGATTCAAATTTTTCACATCACATTTCTGGGATTCATTTTCAGTTGGAAACAGCTTAAATCTACATCATTTAGAGACTCTCTAGCCCAGCCCACTTATCTAGGCAGGCTGCTCAGAACTGTGGCCAGCTGGGCTTTGAGTATCTCAAAGGATGGAGACCACAACTTCTCTGGTTGCCCTGTCCCAGTTTTCAGCCACTTTCAGAGTAAAAACGTTCATAGAGTCACATTTTACACTTTTAATCCAGGATCTGTTCCCAAAGGGCTCTTTGGCAGCAAGAACAGAGTGAATGTAATGACAAGTTCCTTTTTAGAGCAGGACAGAAGACTTGTGCAGCAATGAGGGGCAGCAAAAAATACTAATTAAAAAAATAGCATAGGGATTCTTTAAAAATGAAATCTATTTTTAAGTTTGTTTATAAATTGGAATTATCTCCCTTAGGACAAATAAGTAGCACACTATTTATTACCAGGTTTATTATGATTATAGCATTTCTGTTATAATTACACAAAAATGCAAAAAAAAATTGAATTCTCACTTGAGGATGTCTGCCATTGTCCAACAACTTCAGACAATTCAGGAGCAATGTTCTGATTGTGCCATAGTGTTTCTTGTTCTGGTTTTTCTTCAGCATCATATTGCAAGCAACTCTAAGAGAAAGTTGAACAAAGCAGTGAAATCCCTGGATAATTTCTTTGTGCTAGAAAAAAAGAAGCTTTAAAGAATATTCCACAACTGTAGATCTTAACTTTATATTGTGTCTACAGACTTTATCAGCAAAAAAGTTTACAGGGGAAAAATGGTGAAAAGGAAAAAGTGTTTTGATCTAGTGGGACTGAGATTTAGCAAGTTTGTGTATGATGGTCACTTGATCATGATTTTTGGTCTGTGTTCTGAATAGAACTGCACCAAGTATTGCAACAGAAATGATACAAACTCACTTGTACAGCAGAATTGCCACTGGCATTGTGAAAGGGTTTTGGTATTTGTCTTCAGTCTCTTCACAAAGCGTGGTAAGGTCATACAGCTTTACTATGTCACTCCCACTTGCTGAGAAGGAAAATCTTTCATTAATCAACATCACATTACCATCAATCTTTCCAAGCTGAGCTAAACCTTCTTACCTTTAAACAGCCAATAGGTATGTCCTTCTTTGGTGCAATTTGATTTCAGAAAAGATAAGATATTCTGAGCAATATCTTTTATCACTTTGGTAGAAAAATTAGAGTTTTCCAAATTGGGAATATCTTCAGTCTTGATCATTTCATATTTCTGCAAAGAACAAAAATTAAAACTCAAGCTCAAGAGGGTTTTGTGACACCTACACTCCCAAAGTTAATATATCAGTGTCCCTATCAACAGCTAAAAGAAAGGAAGGCTGCTATTATGACAAATTGAGTTAATTTCTATGATTTACTTTAAGCAAGCACACCTTGACTACACTACTCAATCAAAGCTTTAGGAAGGATCCATTTCTGTCACCAACATCGTGAATGGAGAACAAAAGACGAGGAAAAAAAAAGGGAGAGAAGGTACAACATCTGTTACTTCAATGAAACCTCATCAGCCTAGGAAACAACTCCAGGCTACCAGGCAGAACAGAAACACAGCTGGTCTACAGTAAAACAGCACAAACAAACATTCAAAAGCTTGCATCTCTCTTGGCAAGGGAACACTGCAGATTTTAAGATGTAAGGAACTGATTTCTGCTGCTGCATTTTTTATTTTTGCCTTCACTCAAACATCAGGGGAAGAAGGGATCTTGCATGCATGAAAGGGAGGGGAAGAAAGAACACACTATTTTTAGATGACTGCTGCAAGATGCCCAAGATGCTTCGCATTCCGCAACACAGGATTTTAGTCATCTTTTCTCACAACAGTGTGAAGGATCTTTTATAACTGAGGCAATTTCAGAAGGTGAAGAATGAATTATTATTTTAAGGCATAATGCAAAGAGCCAGACTTACCTGAACAATTCCATTGACATGAAAGCACATCACAAGCTCTGGTACGTTGCATATTAAGTTGTCCAACCAATAGTCAATCCCTGTTAGCACATTTATTGGCTTGTTGTTATCCCTAAAACAAAATATTTCTAGTGTTACTTAAATCTTTGTTTACCCTTCAGGAAATACTAGGGATGTTTACTAATGGGATTTAGGTTTAAGTCACCTGAGAGTGGATGAACACTAAAACAATTATTTGTGAATTGTTGTATTAATGAGTTGTACCAAAACAGATGTGCTGATCTCTCCAATGGAACAGGCTCACATTCCATCAGCAGTCTGGAGTTTTTGCCCACACTTAACAGGCTTCAGATGTCACACTATTACCAAGATAATAAATACTTCAGAGGTTCTAAAAGAATAGCACTTTTAGCTGCAACTAATTATAGCACAAACCTTCTCCCAGACCTTCCAAAATTCCTTGCAGAGCAAGGTACTGTTAATTCCTAGATGTGTCTTAAAAAGATGACAAATACACCAAGTGAGCTTCAAGTTTTTGCTCATTCTTTGCCTATGTAGAGGCAGGAACAGGAAGACTGGTAATGAAGGGATTGACATTAAATTGGGACTGGAATAGTTCTGTCGTACTGCTCAATAACATTTTAAGTGCTTATGCCCAACAAGCAGTTACTGAAATTCAGATCCCAGGAAGAGAAATATTACTGTCCTCTTTTATAAAAATAGCAAAAAAAATGCAGATAGCTAACTAGGAAGCAGAGTAATAAATCAGTCAAGGCTGGTATGAATAATATCTAAGAACTTCCAAGCTCACCTGAGACGCAGGCTCACAGCAGGGTATCTCCCACCTCCAAATATTGGCATATTTGATCCCACCAACATGTGGATATCTTCAAATGTCCACAGGATATTACGAACAAAGTCATTTTTAAGTCCCTTCATTAAGAGAAAACAGAACTGGCCTGTAAATCAGTGGCATAACACTTGTTTTCTGTGACATTCTGTGGAATTATGAGACAGCAAGAAGCCAAAGCAGCAAATAAAAGCCAGCATGTGACAAACTCAGCTGCACGTTCACAGGAACTTAAAATTGCAGATGGCACAAAAGCTACTTCTACAGGGACTGAGGTTTGCCCTTGGTTCCAGTTTAGGCCCAGTCTGGGGTGTTGGTTTAACCTGGGGGTTCAGCTCTCACATAAAGCATACCTGACTGTTCTCCCCGTCATTGAACAAAGGAGTCAGGTTTTGTTCTTTGGGGGCTGAGGCCACGTGCCCCACTAGATATGAGGGTTCAAGAGGCACATTTCCCTGTGGAAAGCACAAGGATAAGGAGTGATTCTGCTGCTGAGGTCAAGTCAGGCCATTTAAAAAGATACGAACAAAAAAAAGCACAGAAGGGAAAAAGCTTTACCTCCAACATCTTTAAATAAATATGCATTAAACTACAAAAATCCTCCAGTAAGTGACCAGAATGCTTCTTCTCTATAGTTAGTGCCAAAATGTTGTACTCTGTAATATTCTCAGAGGCTCTGGGAAGAAACCAGTAAGTGTTTGCAGGAGCTCCTTATTAACCCAGGGTCAACACCAGATTATCAGTGTCCAGAAGCAAAACCTCTATCCTGCTGGTGTATTTATAAACTGAAGAAAATGGCACTGTACAAATGCACAACAGCTTCTTTATGATAAACAGTCTGCTGAATTGGGCAATGGTTCCTCAAGAGGGTGCAAGAGAGGAGGAGTCCTCTTTCTAAAAGCTTTCAAGCACTGAAGTGTTTCTCCACCTCACACAACACATGCAGTTACAATTTTATGGCCAATGTAGGTTAGAAAGTCCCTAAATTTGGCAGATCAGCTTTAATACTGTGCAAGCACAACTGCAGCATCATCATTATTATATTAATGCAGACTGAAGACAACAGATCTTTCAACCTCCCAAAATTTAATCAATTCCTGTTTTATATTACTCACAAAAGCCACAGGAATTAACTGTTTTCATAAATAAGTTTAGCCAGAATAGAAACCCTGAATTAGGGCCTGATACTAATCATAGTTTGTTGCATAATTGCTGTAAACATCTCCTCTCACTTGTGTAATCTCATGGCAAGTATTTTTAAGTGTTGCTTAACTGTTTTCCCTTTTCAGAAATTTTGATTTTCCTCTTCACCTCATAAATTCAGGGCTACTGAAAGATGGATTTTAATGGCAGATTTAAAAAGAAAGGTCAGAACTTTAAGCTTCCAAACACATCTTCTGATAATCAGGATTTTCCTACTTTTAGGTAAAGGCACTGATGACTACTCTTAGCCAAAGGCTTTGTTTCTCCAAGATGCTGGGATAAATCACAATTTAACATTACAGTGACAGAACAAATATCTGAAATTTGGAGCTCTGAACCGTTGGCAAATCCGGAACTGCACCTCCTGCCAAGTTCTCCTCATGCCCTAGCTCAGCTCTTCCAGCAAAGGGAGCTGCACCAGCACCTCTGAGAACCTTTCCACATCTGTGACCCTACAAACACTGTGGTGCCACATAAAACATTCTCCACACCAACCTGGTTAGAGGCACCTGGATCTTCAGATAGCGAGGAAGGCATTTCAAAAGGAGCTGGCCAGGAGGCCCTTCCTGCTTCATCACTCTCACCTGCAACAGGACCCTCCTGGTGCTGCTTGGAAGTGGAAGGAACAGGCTGAGCAGCTCCATCTCCATTAATGCTGACAAGGAAACATTTGCAAGTTCAGCTGACAAGATGCAAACAGATCCGTTTTTAGAGTGGTTATGCTTGATGCAGCCTTGCCAACAAATGACTTGGCTGATATGCAGTTAATTAAGTCACGCTGTTTATTTTATTTCTCGGTGTTTCATTTTTAAAGTAAAATACTTCAATTTCTGTGAAAACATTTCATGTTATTTCCTGACCTCATCCCTCAATTCCCTCTGTATAAGGAGGAAGCAGTAAATAAGACAGACCATAAAGGAATCTTAACATTTACTCCAAGACCAAAAACCAGGCAGAAGTAAGTGGCGCAGAATTCAAGTTTTGTGCAGACTAAAGGTTACCTGTAATACAAAAATTTAGAAAGTATTGCCTTCTGGTACCAATGCTCTTTACTCTTCTTTTTTCTTTGCCACTTCTGATCAATCAGCCTTTGATAAAACTCTTTCAGCCATGTCCAGTCCCCTGTCTAGGCAACAGAAGAAATATGAAAATAATGTCAAGAAGCATCAGCAAAGGAAACCAAGTACCTTAAAAATATTCATTCACAAGAAGAAATCCAGAAAATAACTTCTGAGCTGAAGTAATGAATTGGTCACTTATTGAAAATACAGCTTGTAGGAAAGTTATGTTCTTACTGAAAATTTGACTTAATTAGAAAATCAGACCTATAAGAGGCTACGTCGTAAGAAATACATATTGCTAATAAAATCAATCAAATGGTATAGCAAAACTGAAGTAATTACACAAGAGTGAGACACAGAATATTAACCCTACAATACCATAAACCCAGGATATCAGATGTAGTTTGTGGGTAAACTGCTGCAGAACGGAGCACCTTTGGTAACCACATGGGATTCTCAGGAATTTCCAGACATTTTCTTGCTACTTTACTCCTGAAATAATGCATTTTGCCCACGTGCCACAGTTATCAAGAACCAAGTGGTTCACCTGAGAGGATCTCATGAAGAGTTCCTGGATATCCAGCTCATCCAACAGGAGTGTCCTCCCAATTCTGTGCACTGCCATGCTCACATGGGACTTGCTGTAAGGGATCTTCAGGAGTTTTTTGATGTTCTTGCAGAAGAAAAGTGAACAGAGAGAATATTCAATATAATTATGCAGCATTGGGAGACAATTCTCAGGAAATTAAGGCCCCATCACGTGTAACAGTGACTTGGGGAGACTCCAAGCCTAAATTCCATCACTCCAAAATCTCCCCTTCCTTCCTCCCCCAGCCTCCTTTGGTCAGTCAGGGTCACCTGTCCTGCCTGTGCCTCTTCCCAGCTCTTCCATGCACTCCCACCCCCTCTGCCAGCATGGCTGCATGGGGAGCAAGAAAGGCCTTGGCTCTGTGAAAGCCCTGCTCAGCAACAACAAAAACATCTCTGTATTATCAACCTGTGCTCAGGACAGACCCAAAGCAGTCCCTTACCAGCCACTGGGAAGAAAATCAACTCTACCCCAGCCCAAACCAGCACACATGGACAAATAAAACCTGACAGTGCCAGGGATTTTAAAATCATTCCACAGGAAAATGCATTTGTTGAAGGCAGAGAACGTGAATGACAGAGATAAAGAGACCAAGTCCTCAGCAGAAACCACACACATGGCTTAAACACATTCTCTGATTGGGTCACCATGACCAGATACCAAAAAAAAAAAAAAAAAAGTGCAAGTGGATGGTGTGGATTGTAAACCTTTATTTTCACAGCAGGAATACCAATCCTTTGTCAGGTGCCCAGAGCAATCCAGAGAGAGATCTAAGTCTAAATACAAACCTGACAAATATCAACACAGTCCATGAGTGTGTTTACTCTTCTGAATGCTACAGATATTACCAGCACCAAAAGAGTTGACAAGCTGACAAAAATCAAAGGAAAGAAAAAGTTGGAGGGGAGCTTTCTTCTAGATAAAAACAGAGAAAAAAAACCATCTTGAGAGTAACAGTTTGCATCCAAATAACTGATTTCAAACACACAAGGCAATGACCTTGCAAGACTGATGTGCTGCGTTCACTAAACTGCATATTTTAGCTGAAGATTATTTATGGAACTCAAGAGGAAATATTCCTCAAGAGGAATTATTTTCTCTCTACATTTCTCATTCAGTGATCACAACTCCCTTACTTGGTGATCTCTGATTCATTAAGAGATTGTTTCTTTTCCCCAACGGCCACAAAGATGCCAGAAGCCATCACAGTATCTTAAAATAAAAGTTTATGTAATGAAAGAATTTAAGATGTGTCCATACCTCTGAATCAGACACCACATCCACATCATTTCCAACTGAGTCAATGAAGTCATAGGCCATCCCAAAGCTATTTAAAAAAATATTACAAGTTAAGATAATTCCAGTGTGACATTACAGACCTGGCTTTTATATCTGTTAAATCTTTGAAAGGTTTCATTAAAAAAAAAAAAAAAAAAACCCACCTAAACACCACCAAGTGTAATGAGACCTAAAATTAACAAAGTAATTTCATCCCATATTTTGCAAGTTTTTCAAAAATATCATTGAAAGTGCTTAGATCTAATTTCAGGACATTTAAAACACTTAAAGTTTTGTTGAAATCAAGAAAAATCAAAGAAAATAAATGATTCTTTCTAACACTGAAAATAAGAAGAGATCTTCAAAGAGTTTCTCTTTAAGGCATTAAGCATGTTCAAGACTTTCATTTTAGTAGCTGTAATTTAATTTTACCTCTTATTCACATTTTCCAGAACTGCCCTACATGTTGTAACAGACACATTGTCTCTTCCTCCACCCTCATTAAGGAAATTACAAGGCACTTAAGTTGGAATATTTCAATGTACAGATCATTCTTGAAAACAAATCCAGATACTACTACAATCCAAAACATACATGACGTGCAAGTTGTACTTTTCAGCTTTTTAATACTGACACTAAAGGAAGAGATTAAACTGCCAGCCTCTATCTGACAAACACAGTATCTAAAATAAACATGAAAAATTCACAAAGCCCTGAAAAACATGTTACTCTGCTCCAAAAAGTACAGCTTCTATAAGAGGTGATGAGGATGTAACAGAGACCTTGCATAAACTGTTAAATTTCACTGACTGACTGACTTGGTGTGAATTTGCTTGTTCAGCACAGGATTTGAGCCTCCTGTTTATGAACACTCTGAACTCCACTCATTCAACAATTTTGCAAACATCCACACTGAAAGGTAACACTGCTTTTTGGCTGTGCCCCTCATTTCACCTATAGTGTCATATAAATATGAAATCCTGATGTAAATATGAAATTTCATTTGCAATTAGTCAGGGCCAGTTTCTAAAGACCCAGAAGAGCTATAAATTGGCTTCCAAGGGGAACCACATGTTCCATTTTCACCTGTTATCAAAGGCAGAAGGGCTGGCTGAACCAGTCCTGTTTGATTTGGGCCAACCAGGAAGGAACCAAAAGTCAGCTGGACTGTCTGAGGCAAGATGTCAACACACACGTGAACAAAGTAATAATCAACATCATCAACCATTTACAAAGGAGACAAGATCAGAGCACAGAGGCAAGAATTCAAGATGAAAAAGTAGAGGGAGAACAGTTAAGACAAAGCAGAACGTATTTGTTATGGTAACACCTGTACTTTTTACTTTAAATGACACAGGATGCAATTTCACAATCAGAATTATTCTTAAAGGCCTGGGAAAAAAGAGGGCTGCTGTTTTTTACCTTGAGAAGGGTTTACTTTTTTTGCTGTTGCCCAGAATGGTTGTCCCTGCTGGTCCCAGCTTGGCACTTTCCCGTAACCAGTTGGCAGGAGGCAGCTTCAGGTCTGTTTTCTCCTGCAGACGGGCAAAGGCTGCTTGTGGAGGGGCTGAGGAGTATTTCACCACAGCACAGCTCTTCACCTCGTTGCCTCCGAGGAACAGCACTGAGCCCTGGTTTCCAGAGAGAAATTAGCCTTCTATTTATAACGTGTTGGCAATTAAAATTATCAGGCTTGCTCTGTGATAAGTTATTTTTAATGGTAAGTGAGCAAAATCCAGTCCTGTATTCACTTGCCTTTCTCCAGCACATACAGTTTTCCAGTTATCCCAATTCCAACTCGTGTCAAGCACAAGCTCCACTTTAGGAATTATCACAGAATCATTTAGCCCGGAAAAGACCTCCAACATTATCAAGTCCAACCTGTGATGGATCACCACATGGTCACCCAGACCAGAGCACTGAGCAACTTTCAGTCTTTCCTTGGACACCTCCAGGGATGGGGACTCCACCCTGTTCCAACGCCTGACAAACAGTTCCACGAAGGAATTCTTCCTGATATCCAACGTAAATCTTCCCTGGCACAGCTTGAGGCTGTTCCCTCTCCTCCTGTCCCTGTTCCCAGAGCCCGACCCCCCCTCACTGCCCCTCCTGTCAGGGAGTTGTGCAGAGCCACAAGGTCCCCCTGAGCCTCCTCTTCTCCAGGCGGAGCCCCTTTCCCAGCTCCCTCAGCCGCTCCTGGGGCTCGGGACCCTTGCCAGCTCCGTTCCCTCCCCTGCACACGCTCCAGCCCCTCTCTTGACATAAAAGCCCCAGAACAAATCCCAGAATTTGAGGCTGGACCTCAGCAGCGCCCAGCACGGGGGGACAATCGCTGTCCTTGTCCTGTGGCCGATCCAAGCAGGTGACAGTGGCCTTCTTGCCCACCTGGGCTCACTGAGGTACGGGAATGACGTGCCACCAAGGTCAGCTGCCCACACAACACAAAATCACTCAGAGTGGCAAAAACGAGCGCACGACTCCCACTGAAGTTGGTGAAAATAGATGTTTATTAACACCAAATCTTCACTAACACCAACATTAAAGCTAAACACGCTTCTGCCTTCACAAATAAATAAATAGATAAGCCTCGTGCCTATTTCTTTTCAAACACAGCAAAACACGCAGCTGTCACCCGTGTGTGAGGAGCTTTGAGCTAACACATGTGGAGGGAAAAACAGCTCCACAGGACACCACTTACGTAAATGCGATGCACTTAGGCATAACAACAGCAACACTGCTCGCAATTAACGCTTAATCATAATTAGCATATTCCCTACCGCACTCTGGCCCTGACAAACTGGAAAGAGGATCAAAAGCACCGCTTCAATTAAAACACCACTGGTGGCTGTGTCTGTAGCCACGGCTCGACCCCCCCTTAGCCCCGCTACCTCACCTACCACGGCCCCCTCTCAGTGCCGCTCACCTGCTTGGGCTCCTCGGCGTCTCCCCTCAGCGGGGCAGCGGCGCCCGTGCCGCAGGGCTCCTCCATGGTCCGGGAGTGCTCCGGGAGTGGAGCGGGGCTGGAGCCGGGAAGGGGCAGCGAGAGCCGAGCCGCTTCCCGGGGGCGCCCGGCCGGGAACCGCCGCCTCTCGCGAGACTTTTCGAGAAGGCGCGGGCTGGGCGGGCTCTGAGGGCGGCGCCGGGAGCGGCGAGAGGCGGCGGCGGCGCCGTGAGGGGCGGGTGTGGCTCTCCCGGCGGGATCGGAGAGTCGTTGAGCCTGGCAAAACACGTGGTCAATCTGTGACCGATCCTTGCCTTGGCGATTACACCAGAGCGCTGAGTGTCATGTCCAGTCGTTCTTTAAACACCTCCAGGGATGGGACTCCACCACCTCCCTGGACAGCCCCTTCCAATTCTTGACCACCCTTTCCATGAATAAATTTTCCCTAATCTCCAGTCTGGACCTCTCCTGGCACAGTTTGAGGCCGTTCACAGCAGCTGAGCCAGCAGGTCCCCCCGAGCCTCCTATTCTCCAGGCTTGTTTGGCTTTCCTGGATAACTGGGACCTTAATGCAACAAGCGAAAACTTGATGATGGGGACCTCAGTGTGGGAGAGGATTGAAAATTGATGTGTCCTGCCCTCTGCTTGTACGCTGAGTTTGACAAAAGCTAAGCTGTGATGGCCTCAGTGAGCAAGTAATTCCTAAATAGTGCCCATGGGACTTTTAATAGCTATCATTTTCCTTGTAGATGGTATTCCTCATTCTCTAAACCACAAGAGGCAGTACAGTTGGTGACTGGTCAGGGACGCTATCTGCCTTTTAAATTACATCTATATCTATCTATAGCCACATACATCTTTATATGTATACACACACACATATATATGTAGATCATGGAATCACAGGATGGTTTGGGTCTTAAAGATCATCCAGTTCCACCCCCTGCCATTGGCACGGGCACCTTCCACTGTCCCAGGTTGTCCATCCTGGCCTTGGACACTGCCAGGGATCCAGGGGCAGCCACAGCAAATCTGGGCACCCTGTGCCAGGGCCTCCCCACCCTCCCAGGGAACAATTCCTTCCCAATATCCCATCTAAAGCTAGTGTGTCAGTTTGAAGCCAAAAAGGACACAGGTGTCATCTTCTTTACAGTCTGTCAAGGCCGAGGAGGCAGACCTGGTTTGTGCTACACTGGCCGAGTGTGCTGACAGTTAAAGAGTTGGGATGTTTCCAAGCCAGTGCTTAAACACAAAAGCAAAAAAAACCTTAAGACGCAGCCAGGTTTTCCGTAAATATTGGTTGTGTGTTCAATTAAGACGTGTGCATGTGTAAAGCCATTTTCAAAAGAGCAGGAAGTTATATCTTAAAAATTCTATCCCTAACATCCTTTGGGTTTTCCTCAAAAAACAACTCTCTTTTGCCACGCATTCCCATTCAGGCTGTAAAGTGTCACGGAAGTGATTGTGCAGAACTGATCTGTTTTCAACATTCAATCCTTTGACGAGCTGTTCTTTCCCCCTTCCCTGCAGCACACGGGCAAGAGCAGCGTTGCCCAGCGTTGCTTTCGGTGGATCTCCCTGAAGCACCAGGGAGGCTCTGAGGTCACAGGGGAGGGTTCTACACACCGCCAGCTCTGCGAGCAGGTCACCAAGGAGCCGTGGTGGAGCTGGCAGAGCGTGCAGGGCTGGCAGTGACACCGAGCCATGTCTGAGGACGGGTGTGGGCAGCCCAGCGAGTGGCATGCTGGTGACTGGGTAAGGGCCGAGCAGGAGCCCCCGAGATCCCACGGGGCTTCTTTATCCCTAAACTCTCGAAAAAGCACCATGCTAAGGGTGACTTTGTCCTTTACCCACAAATGAGTCTTCCCATTCCTGAGGTTTATAAGGAAAGAGTGTCCCAGGTATTCAGAGGAAGCGTGCAAAAGTTCTGGTTTGCTAACTAACCCTGGCTGGATTTTTTTGCCCAGTTTTCCAACAATGCTGGAGGTCTCTTATTTGATAGTTAGCCCTGGCTGATTTTCCTTCTCTTCTGGAGAACTCCAGCCAAGGTTTGCCTCAGTTCTCTCCTCCAGGAGAACACAGTGATCCCATCAGAAATGCTGGGCTAGGATATCTTGGCATGCCAGGGAACTGTGACACTCCTGGCACAGGCTGTTCCTCACTCTCTGAACTCTTTGGCCTGATGTTTGGTTGAGCTGTTCCAAAAATTTTGTGCTTTCAAACTTGTACAACAGTAGGAGTAGCATGGGGCGGGGGGAAAGGTCATTGTTTTCCTTGATGGTTATTGCTGTATAAACAGTTTTCAGAAAATTCCTGGACGTTCTTTTCTCAAAGGTTCCTAAAACTCGTCTGGTTTTTTTTTTTTATCTACGTCCGAAGGTCTTGATAGTAGTTTGTGTGTGAGTATGTGGGAGACTCCCCATTCTTCCAGACGCCACTAGGTGCTGCTGCAATCCAAGGAATAAAAAATAAATGGGAAAATACCATTTTGCCCACATTTCTGATTAGATTTATTTGTGGGGGCTTTTTTTTTTGTTTGTTTTGGTTTGGTTTTTTTTTTTAGTTGGCTTTCATTTTAAAGGATCACAATCTTTATTATTTTCTAGTTTGTTCATGTTGGAGGGGAGCAGGGCGAACTGGAATCAACAACAAGCGCTTCACTAAAACACGTCCTGAACTCGGCAGCCGCTCTGGGCAAGGAGCACAGAATGCCGCTGGAATACAAAGCTCGGGAGCAGGTGAGTTCCTGTGACAACGCAGCCGATTTTCGGAGCTCTTTTGCAAGTTGTCACTCGCTGAGTTGTAAGCAAGAGCAGCACTCAGGGTCGTTAGCAGAGCAGTCGCAGCGGGCTGCCAGACTTTGTGCCTCGGGGGATGGAGTGATTGCTGCCTGCGCTGCGGAAGAAACATATTTCCCTGTTACTCACTTATAATTTTAGTTGCTTAAAATCCTGCTGTATTATTGCTGATTTTCCCTTTCATTATTGAGACACCGAATACATTATGTTCAATCTCAGCCCGCAGCCTGTGTGTAAAGACCTGTGAGAAAGTTTAATGGAAATTTGATCGGCTGTTTGGCAATGGATGTCGGAAATTCTGTATATTCACACAAAGGAGTGTTCTTTTTGATCATTAAAAAGTTAGAAGCGTCTCATTTGAAACATTTTTAAGGCTTGCTTAAAAACGAGATTTGTGAAAAATTTTAGGATGAAGGGAAATACAGTATTTTTGTTAAATCACAAGTATTTAAAATGTTGCAGTGTTGTAAGCACGTTTTCATGTCCTTATTTTATCATCACACTGAGCTTTGCTTTACCCACCCACTTTGTGCACAGAACATTTTCTGTTTTCATTTTCTATATGCGCAGCAATTACAGTGGGCTCATTTCACAGGTTTTGCTATAGTGAAGGGCAGAAATTGGCTTGGAAGGAATATTTAAAAGGGAAGCTTGGGGCTACAGAAAAGGAGGATATACTGTAACATGAGTATGCACTGTGTTAATATTACATCTACTTTTCTGTGGAATATATGCCCTGATAAGTAGAACCAGGGTAAAGGGACCTTTTATCAACACCAGTATGACTGTTCACCTGGTGTTTCATGTTTGTCTTTACCAGCCCTCCACTTTTAAACAGAGTTAGGGAAATTCTTGTCTGTCATAAATTGAGAATTAACCTGAGATCAGTGGTGAGAGCACGAAGATGCACTAAAGGCAAAAATGGGGGAATCTGAGGAAGTTTGTTTCAGTACTGGTACTATTCTTGAAACACCAAGATTGACATTTAATTGCAGTAGGATATTTTCGTAAGAAATATGCAGTTTCAGGAGGTGCTTATTTTTAAACACATGTATGAGAATGTATTTGTTGGATTTACTCATCCACTGAACTACATTCTGGTTGAATCTGTGTGAGACAAGTGACATGTGAGCATACTTTAAAAAAGGTAGAGAATCTGCCTAGTAAACCAAATATCCTGAGATCTGACCATGCAGCTGACCCCATGCAGGGTCTTGATCTTTAGGACTCATTCAGTTACTACTCTTGATACACCTCTTTTAGATTGTGTTACATTAAAACTTGCTCTTTTGTTTGAAGAGGAATATAACAGTTGGGATATTGCAATGATAAATAACAAACATTTAAAAAGTCAGATATGTTCATTATTTCTAAAATAGCTCTTTTTGCAGTTGTCCTTTTTTTCTTCTGAAACTCTGGTTTCATTCAGAGACTGAATGAACATCATGTTAAAGAATGAGATTATAAATTAGTTAAACAATTAATACCTCCTCCACTTCCCCTGCAACAAGCAGTGTCCATGACATTCAGTTCATAAATCACAGACTAATTCAGTTTTGAGGTCCCTTTTGTAGTTTATTTTAATTAGCTTTAGGCCTACTACTAAATCAAGCAAGGCAATCCTGACATATATCCAGCATTTTGCTGCTTTGCAGACAGAATGTGTCATTTCTTATTTGAAAATTCCCACTTTTATATTAATCATGTATATATTCAGTAAATTCTCCTGATCATTTATTAAAAAAAATTAAAGTCCACATTACCCCTATAAAATCATGGGCAGTTGAATATTTACCATAGGGATATGACTGCTGTGCTAGAACAAAGGCAGTTGTAATTTCAGAATATAAGAACTAGGACTATTGAACTCCAAACAGAGTTTATGAAAATTCATAATTTTTTTTGCTATAATTTCTTTCAGAAAGCAGGGAACAACAATTTCCCGTTCTCTTCTCATGACAACAGACACTGCATATGCAATGCAGCTGAGTATTTTGACTTGGTAAGTACCCAGCGCTGAGACAAATCAAGCAACTTCAGATCTATTGGTCTGCCAGAGATGAAACAGATCTTTTCTGTCCCCTGCAGAAAAAAGAAAAGATAGATGCTAAAACTTGTGAGAAGAGAAAAATGTAAATAGCAAATAAAAGTACACTTTTTATTTGTATAGGGCTGGGACATCTCTGGGACTGTCACAGGTGTGCAGCAGCTCACACAGTCATTGAGAGTGACACAATTTGAAGGGCAGGAAAAAGCCATGATTTGGGTCTCTGACAGGCACTTTCTAATATTCCTGTTTTGGTTTGTACCAGTTAAATGTCCTATTAGTCGGCTAAAAGTGATTTGTCATGCAATGAATTTTTGTAGAGATCTCAACCACTTGTAATTCACAGTCCCAAATATTTTGTTCAGACTCATCTTCATCATAAATTTAACCAAAATCCGTAGGATAATCACAGTATATCTCAAGAATGCATTCTTTTCCAGCCTGCATCTCTTTACAATACACCTGTTTAAATGGATGCTGCAGGAGCCACAACTTTGACTAGAATTTAAATTGTTTTGGGCTTTTCTGTATGGGCAACAGTTTCATGTTGATATCATTCTAGGCAGCAAAAGAAACAGTGCAGTTCACAAGATAATGAGTAAAGGAGAAAGCAGTGAATTGTGATATAGGGAGTTTGTCTGACTTCGGGCTCTGTCAGGCCTAAAGTTTTTGGAATTCATTATTCACTGAGTAACCTCCATTTCTGTGCACTTTGTGCAGTGTCTCATAGTTTTAGAGATTCTGATCAACCATAATTCCAACTAAATTTCCTGCGAGCTGTGGAGTGTGAAAATCAGGCTCTGTCTCTCTGTGTTTGGACACACAAAGGATAGCATTGAAGATTCAGATTTCATGGTCTGTCTCAGTTTCTTTATTGCAGTCCAAACCTAGAATTATTAACCTATTTCTTTGGGTGCCTCTGAAGATTAATCTAGCCAAGTGTAGCTAAATAGCCTTGAGTAGATGGTGTACTACAGAAATGCAAAGTAAAAGTGGTTTATTAGCACTGAGAGGTGGAAGGTCAGCAGATTTCCCATTATATATGCAACTAAAAATGTTCATACAGGCAAGTCTGACAATATTATTTTTAACTTGCTAAAGATCAACCGTGAGTTCTTGAAATCACTGTGGTAACAGCTTCGTTCACTTCCCAGTGGGGTAGTGACTGTTACAAAATTCATCTGTGAAGCTGTGACTGGAAGTCATATGTTTGCATGAATTTTTCTTCCCTTTTTTTTTTTTTCCTAGGGCATGGGCCTGAGGAAGTTGGATCCAGAGAAACGGAAACAGAACTCCCATAACTTCTTTGAGTGGGCTCGTGCACCAGGCCGGAGCAACAGCGAAGGCTTCGTCACCATTTACCAGACCTCGTTTGTGACAGACCAGAGCCAGACCCAGAGCCCTGGGGACGAGGGCGCGTGTTGCAGGCGCTACCCCAAACACCACGGCCAAAACCAGTGCAGCACCCAAACCCAGTGCTCTGACAAACCTGCTCCTGAGGATGACAAAGCCCTGCAGCCATACAAGCCATCCTAATCAGCAGAACACCTCTGGAGCACTGACCCATCGAATCTGAACTGATCACTACTCAAAACAATGGTGAAGAAATAAACATTTGTGTAAAGTGCACGTGGCAGTATGGTTGAGAGTTCATTGTGATCAACAACCTTTCGTTACTCTGAAAACGTTACTATAAAAACTTTAAAGAAGAGGAGCATTATAAGGAAAAGCAAGATTATGCATATTTTTAGACATATCTTTACTAGGAGAACAGAGACAAGGATTGTGCTTGTGTTACCTAATACGGGGTGACCCTCATCTTGATACAAAAGCTCCTTCAGCTTCTGAATCAGTAACAGGGCTATACCTCAGGCAGCTGACAGCACCTTTACTGACACAGGAGCATAATGGAACTGGATCCTCGAGGGGTTACCACAGCAGGGAGCCAAACCCCTGTGTGTTCAGGTAAGAGAGAAACGTTTCTGAAAGGTTTCATGGCTGAGGAGGCAGGTGACCAGCCATTAGAGAAAGTAAATAAAAAAGAAGCTATGCATTAGATTGCTGTGCAATACAAGTGTCCTGTTTGGTTATAGTACAGCAGTTGTAGAAGTGAAAAAAGAAAGAGTGTTGTGAACAACATTTGTGCACTTATAAATTTGATTCATGGCTGTAAGGGTGAAAAAAGTTCGAGCTGAAGTGGAAGGCTGCATGAACGTTTGAGTTTGGGGTGGACTGGATCTTAAAAGAACTCATGATTTTATAGTTACATGTCCCCAAGGAAGATAATTCAAATCCAATCCTCCAAGCACTCTGCTCCTAGAATATCCACTGACGTTAGGATGTGGCAGGCAGTGGAGTCAGACCTCCAGATGATGTGTTTTCCTCTTCTGGATCATTTCCATTAATATCAATAAAATAATAAGCTAAACTATGTGTCTTAAAATATCCTGAAAATAAGCTTGTTGCTATGCAAAATGATGTTGACTAAAAAAATAATAAGTTTATGAGATAATTTCCTTTATTTACAAGATAAATGGGAAAATAAACCCTTGATCCTTAGAATTCCCTGCATTGTAAGAGCTGCCTTGAACATGAGCTGAGTTAAGAAATGATATTTCTGCCTTTCACTGAGCATGTTTTGGTATCAGCATGCAGTGGCTGATGGCCTTCTTGTGTGCCATCAAAATAGATGGGATTAGATTCCCAAATGTGTAGCATGTTTATTAGCACATGTTGAAATAATAAACTCATTTTTTAAATGAAGTTCCCCCTTTAGAGTTCTTGGGGTGCTGCACAAAACATCAAAATCCAAAACATCAATGAACAATGTAAAACCAATTAAAAAGCCAAGTAACATAGTGCTATTAAAAAGAATTGCTTTTTCTCAAAGTAAAGACAGCCTGCCTGACAGCTCCAGCGTCAGAATTTCCAGAGCTTTAGCCAAAAATTTCATCCCCAAACTGATTCAGAACTGAAGTGTGTGCCAATCACATGGTGAATGAAGTGCCCCATGCTGTTTGGCAAACTCCAAAGGGCAGACTTGGACCTCCATCAGAAGGAAGGAACACATTCTTGCTCCATTAGTAATGTTTATCTGTGGTTTAGCATTACAACTGGATGTGGTGAAATAAATTGCTGTAGTTTTTTATGCCTTAAGATACCAATAGAAACACCCCAGATTTCTTTTTTTCCCTCCTCTTTTTCTTTTTTTTTCTTCCCATTTTTGGTTAAAATGTGGATTTAAAAAAAGTAAAAAGTACCTGTGGATTAATACATATTTTAAATTATATTGTAATGAAGATTACAGAGGAGAAACTGAAGAGATCATGAAAACCTTGTCAACTGAAATACACTGAGTTGAATAAAACAGGTGATTCCCACATATCTCATGCTCTGCCAGACACAATACACTGAATTTGGAAATGAATAATGAATTCCTCAGATAAATTTATGTACTTTGAATAGAAACCATCAGTTTGTTTACTCTTGTGATGATAATGTCTCTGTGAGGAAGGTCTGATTGAGTTAAAAGATTTTTGAACATGGATTTTTTTTTGTTTGTTTCTTTGGGAATAGAAGAGATAGAAATAAGGCTGGTAACTCCCCTAAAATTTTCCAGTCAGTGCAGGAAGTGCTGCTGGCTGGGAGTTCATTGTCATCAGATGGGTGTAGGTAGGCTCAGCAGAATGAGCATACTGTGGGTTAAATCAGCCAAATACTGTTCTAAGTGGTGCTGGTAAGGATGGACTTTTTTTGGTGCAGTGTGTTATTAAAAACAAACAAACAAACAAACAAACCCCCCCAAAAAACCCCAAAAACCCAAAAAACCCAAAACAAACCAAACACCCTCTTCACAGAAACAACAACCTTCATCCTATAATCCTTTCCAAGAAGTATTGTTGCCCTCTGTTTTTTCCCCTGAGCCTGCATCAGTGTAGGGACTAACAATACAGCATTTTTAGGAAATCTTTTTTGTGTTAATTTAAAAGTTTTTTCAGTGTGTTACTTAAATTCACAGAACGCAAACAAAATCAATTTAAAAAGTTAAACCAGAGGGCTGAACAGGCTCCCCAGGGAATGGTCACAGCCCCAAGGCTGCCACAGCTCCAGGAACGTTTGGACAACGCTCTCAGGGGCAGGGTGGGATTGTTGGGGTGTCTGTGCAGGGCCAGGACTTGAACTGATGATCCCTGTGGGACCCTTCCATCTCCAGATATTCTGTGATTCTGTGATTAATGGAGCTGAGCTGCAGAATAACAACTTTACCCTGAAGTTTCCAGGCCCTGGCTGTAGCTGGTTTGGTTCTCAGGTGGAGCCAGTGGAGCTGTGCTGGGTCACAACCTTGTGCCTGTGTCTGCAGTGTTATGTTCACTTCTTTGAAGTGTGTTTGGGTTTTTTTCCTTCTTTCTGCCCTGCTTGCTGATAACAATATGTGAGGGCATGGGCTCCCCCAAAGCTGCTGTCACTCAGCCCATGATGTCCCCAGTAAGCTGGATGTCACCTTTTACATCTGTGTCATTTATGAGATGGTGTGACCAGTGAAATGCAGTTCACAGTCATTAGAGACCCTGGTGTTCTATGAGAGCAGATTGGCTTTGGTACAATAGGAAGCAAGATGGAAATTTCATCTTTTCTTTCCTTGGTGTCTAAAGACTTAAGGAGGTCCTTAAAGCTGGGTCTGGGTGGGGGGCACTGGCAGGGGGAGTGCTGCTGCTGCTGGAGCTGGTAATTCAGTGAGGATGCAGCAGTTTGACTTCCAAGTCATCTGCTGTTAATCTAATCACTGTGTTCATAATCTAATCACTCCATGTAGCTGAAATGTTGTTCCTTAGCTGTACTCTCAAGGTCAGAGTGAAGTAACTTGATGTGGATGTGGCACTGGAGATGAGTCCATTTGCTTCCCTGCACAGTTACACAGTGACAATTCTGTCCCAGCTGTGTCTAAACCCAAAGCTGATTCTCATTTATTTACAGTGATATAGTTCATGTGTGGATGATATTAAGCTTCTTTCAATGCTCTTATACTGATTTAAAATTTTCCTAACTGAGGAAAATAATGGTATAACTGTGGTGGTGCTGATGTTGGTGCAAGAGGACAGTGTCTCTAGTGGAAGTGTTTATATTGATACGTGGCCACACTAGTTGGCAGGAAATAAAATGTCTGATATTAAGTAGAAACTTTGGATTAGGCATCTCTAAGTCACAATACACAAACATCATTATTATTATTATTATTATTATTATTATTATTATTATTACTCCCTGCTGCTGATACATTATCAAATGAGCAGTAGATGGCAAGGACAGAGACCCATTCCACTCTGGAGGTGGAAAGAACTATACAGAGCTGCCTCATCCCAAATTTCTTAGCTTATTCCTGCCTCCCCAACAAAGTAATAAAATAACAAGTTATTAAAACGTTGTCTGTGGAATATCTAATTAAAGGGAAGTCCATTCAACTGGGAAGTAACCCTAACTGACCTTGAATTGGATGTTTAGCCATAGTGGGTGTGAGTGAACCAGTAAAACACCCAATTTGTGATTTGGACAGGCAGCTGCTTTTGTGAAAAGCATGTTACCTCTTGTCTGATCAAGCTTGTTATTCTTCAGTGTATTCACCTGAAAGTGAAATATTTCAAATTGTCATTTTTGAAATGTGGTGTCCAGAAAAAATGAGGTTTGAAACAGGCAATTTTAATTCAAACAAAAGCAAAGAAGTGCTTGGAGGAGACCTCTGGGACTGCAAGGACTGGAATTCAGGAGTGCCTGCTCACAGGTGAGTGCCCAGCCCTCTGAACCACTAAAAGCCCTGTGCTTTCTCACAAAGCCAGTGTTTCACTGTTGCAAAAAAATGCAATATAGACCAGGTAGAGGGTGGTGGTTTTCCAGGTTGCCTGAACTAGTTCAAAAAAAATCAGAAGAATCTTAGGAATACCTTTTCTTTTCATTCCTTGCTGTGGGATATGTAGAAATACTGCTCATAGAGCACTCCTCTAATAGCAACAAGTATGTATTTTTGTAATCCTTTTCAATGTTCTGTGGAATGAGAGACAAATTTTGTAACTCAAACAATGCTATGAAAATAGATTTAAAATGAAGATCTCCTGTCCCTCTCTCACCCCACCAACCCCAAAAAGGAAGGTTGTGTTTAGACTGCCCAGTACATTCCACCACCTCCAAATGGCAATGTTAATATGCAAAACAGAGCAGCACAAGTGGCAAGTCCTGTGCCCAGATGTAAACTCTGGTGGGCTCAGGCCCTGTGGTATTAACCAGACACTCATGCCTCAAATGGCATTGCAGGCATGCATTAATGACCCTTAGTGACAGACAGACCTCCTCATCTTACTGCTGGATTCATCAGTGGCCCAGTGGCACATTGGCAGGGCTCTTTTCCAAGCTGTGCCTCCCCTCACAGGGCAGTCAGATGCTATATGGCTCTGTCTACTTATGGGAACGCCAAAGCCAATAAATAAAGTGTAATTTCCTGATTCCCCTGGGATATAGTGATTCTTTTTAACAATGTTTCTTCAGTTGAGTTGAAATTAAAACCAAGCATGATCAACATATTGCAGAATGTTTCATGGACCGAGTTAAGCACCAGGTTTACAGACTTAAAAAAGAAGGGGTACTGGAGGGGAAGGCTATTGATACGGAAGCACGATATTTTTCATCAAAAATGCCTAATGCTATCTTTGTTCCTGGTGTTAAAGTCCACACTTCCAGCTTTTCATCATTGCTATGAAAGTTTCCAGTGAATGTGGGATGTTAATTTTCATTCTGAATTAAACGTGCTATCATTTAGACAAGAATTAACATTTGATCTTGAAACTATTTGGTGACATGCAATGCAGCTCGGTTCCATAGGAGGGCAGATGTGCTGAACGGCTTGATTTTGAGATGTGTTATGTTAGTGTAAGAGCTACAGTTGGGAGTTGAATTACCAGATTTATACTGATATCAGTGAGCTCTCAAATTGTGTCAGAGAAATGCAACAACTTGATTCCAGCATAAATAGAAATATCTCGTGGGGTTTGATGCTTACAAAGTGCAAAGGTTTTTCAATACTCATTTATTTTATTTTGCCTCAAAGAGCCTATAATCTGATTACAGTTACTTATTTAATCACTGGCAGTATCCAGCAAATTCACAAAATTAGTTTTTTGGTTTACTACTTGGATTTAAACCAACTTTTTATTTCTCTAGCATCAAGTTTCCAATATGTGCTAATTTATGCTAGAGTTTTCTTTATGCTTCAAGCTAAATTCAGGCTTAAATATAAAACAGCTTTAGCCTCTGGGTTAAATAATTCCTTACAAAATTTGAAATTTCAATCCATATTTGCCTTTTCAAGTGAGTTGAAAAAGGAGTGAAACTTGTTTTTTTGGAGGCAGCAGTGTGTGTGTGCCCTCATGGCTTAGCTGATCCCTTCCTGCAGCGAGCAGGGAGGGGCCCTGTGGCAGCAGTTCCTGTGCCCTGAGCTCCCCGGTGAGGGAGGGTTGTGTTCAGACAAGAGTGGGGATGTCCCAGTCTGTCCTTCTGGCTCTGTTTTTCCTGACCCTCAGTACCTCCAGAGGGGGATCCCTGTGCAGCTGCGAGGCAGAGGCCACCCTGCAGCCTGGGAGCGCTGCATTCTCTGAACACTGTCAAGCAAAGGCTTTCCATGTGCAACACCATTTCTTCTGAAACTGGAGAAAAGTTCCCAGCAGCTGGAGCTGGAAGAGCAAGGTGAACGTTTCATCTGTTTCATGTAACAAAGTCCCTGATGTAGAAGAGGGATTATTAACCAGTGAAGACCTTAAGAGCCCAAATGTCCAAGAGAAATCGAGTCCTTCAGCTGCAGAAATGGCAGTGTGGCAGCCTGAGCCTTACTTGCTGTTCAGCTGACCCCTCCTCTTCCCTGAGCTGCCTGGGTCTCTCTCCAAATACACAGCAGCACCTGGAGAAGGAGTTCAACCAGATTTCCTACAGCACGGAGCAGCTCTGCACTGCTGTGGAAGCAAATATTCAGAGTCACTGGAGGATGATGGGAAGGCTGGTGCTCCGTTGGTGTTCTGTTGGTGTTCCATTGGTGTTTTCTTGGTGTTCTGTTGTCCCCAGCCCCCGCAGCACACAGAAGGCAAACAAACCCCACTGTCCTTTAAAAAGAAGTTGTCACAGGGTCTCTTAGCAGATAGGTCAGCTTTGCCTGCAGATGTGGACACTTTTATTCCATATCCTTCTTCTACAACACAACTTTGGACTATCAAGTTGTCAAAAAAGAGTGTTTGGGAATTATAACTGAAGGAGGAAGACTTTCCTCACCTCCACTCCCTCACTCATTCTCGGGTTGCACTTATGTTCAGGCTCCAGATTCTGATCTTGCTGCCAAAGCAGGTATCAGAAGCCAATATGGCAGCTGTCATACAGGCAAAGATCCTGCTGAGGTTTGTGAGATAATTCATGTGTCAGAACACAGGCCAACTGATAATTTTATTTATCTTGATGTGCAGATGTCTGGTTGGATAGATTCAGAATCATTTCAGTCCACTGCCCAGTGGATAGTTTAAATGCTGGTAACTAAGACAGGAATAGAATCTGTCACAACTCTTGATGTCCTTAGGACATGACACATTGGGAGTCTGTCCTCACGTTTTCCTTGCACTCTGATAATGAATATCTTTGTCTGATGAAAACCTCTCTCCCCCGTTCCCAACTGGAGGCCAACATGCCAACATTGCTTTTCCAGAAATGCAGAAACTTTTCCAGCCAACTCTGGATTGTTTTTTTCTTCCTCACTTCTCCCTAGTCCCCTTGAACTTCCCCAGCAGGATTTTTGCAATCCATTTCTAGAAATATTGCATTCACTCTGACACAAAACAATATCTTCGGCTGTGATAATAAATTAGGCGCAGTGGGAATTGAAGCTTATTCTTTTGTCCAAGGTGATATAATGGGAGTCATTCATAATGAAGAAAAAAGCAATTGTTATGCAGCATTTTTGTATTAAACATGCCTCCCCAAATTATCCAGAGTATAAAAGAGAATGTTTGGAGAGCTTTGTTACAACAATGCTTGAGAAAAATGCATGTGAATGTGCTCTTATTTGCATAAATAGGATTTCTGAAAATACAAACCATTCGTATTGCACTGAGCTCCCTCAAGCCCTGCTACCTTACAAGACGGATCATAGTTTTATCATTAATCAAAACAAAGCCAAAATCAATAAACATGCATAATCAGGACTCTCTGATTCTAGTATGCAAATGCACTACATATTGATGAAATGTTTCTGAATCTAAAATAGTTTTACTCTCTCTTTTCCCCTCAGAAGTCCCTAAGCCTTTTAATTTTAATATTTTATGCACTGCAATGCAAACAGTGTAAGAATGAGTTTGTGTATCAGAGATAACAAGTTAAAAGATAAATGTTGGATGAATCTCCTAATAGTTTTTGCTTGCTCTGCTGACTTTAAAGGCAGTTTATGCTTCCGAAAGGCTGGTAATTACTTGACCTTTAAAGTCCCAGTCCTGCCAAAGCAGTTGCTCTGCCGTGCTCCTTCCAGCCGGTACCGCAGCCTGGGCACTCGGGGCCTGGGCCACGTGCCAAGGCTGTTTGTTAATTAGTGAAAATCATTTGTTCCTTGTGTTTAGGGTGATGGAAGGGTTACTTTGCAAGGGGACAGGAGTGGTTTCAGGCAGGACAAGCTTGTGTCCTTGGTGTGTGGCTGAGGTGGTGATCTGCACCTGCAGCTGCACAGATTCTCACCCCGCTCAGAGCTCAGCTCCCCGCACACGCTGCAGATCATGCAGATAATTCCTGGTACATATTTAGTGCTGCCTCTTGTAGTTATAAATGCCTTATCACACATACATCCACCATGGCACAAGGCACAATATCGTCTGATGATGCATCCAAAGGTAAACATTTCAGCGACAGTGTCAGTGATTTCATACATCTCAGCAGCATTGCACTGCTACAGTTAAGAACCTCTATCAGTGTATGGTTGAAATTAATGCTGCAAATTCCTTTACTCTGAATCACAAATTTCTAACAAGTGAGCTGTGATGGGTGAATCTGATCAGCAACTACACTTATTCAGAAGCTGTGCATGTCCATAGCAGGTACAAAACATATCCAAGAAATGGGCACATCAACAAGCAAAGGATTAAAATAAAACAAAATTCCATGAAGGCCATAGTTAAAGGAAAAGAAGGATGAAAAAGATCAGCGTTAGAATAGCCAGGCTACAATTAAGTTGAAGAAGTTCCTTGTTTGCTAGTCAAATAATAAGCCATGTCAGAACTCCAGAATTGGCTATTGCAGCATAATTGCATCTCTTGTGTATCTGTGGGACTCTGCTAACCACAGGCTCGATCCTCTCGTGAGAGTCATCCCCTCCTCGCTGATTTATCAGCCCTGGGAAAAGTTTAAAGGTGTGATGTTTATTTTATATCATCATAAACTAAATGTGGCAGCCATCATAGATTAGGAAGCCAAATTTCAAACTCTGAGAGTCTTTTAGGCTGATTAATTTGCTATGGGTGGGTTTCACAGTGGGTCTGTCTGTTTGCCAAGTCATGCTTATTTACATTTGCTCAGTGCTTCCACAACCACAGAGTGTCTAAATAAATAAATAAATACATTTCTATAGGTAGAAATAGGTGCTCACCTGTAGAGAACTGGTAGATCCTGTGTGTAACTGCACTGGTTAATTCCAAAAGCAGCCCCAGCAAAGTCAGGAGTGTCATGTGTTTGTACCATAGATATGGATAAATATGTAGGGTGAGAGGTGCAGTGAGCTCCTCCAAATCAGTTAATGTTTGATTTTCGTTTGCTATGAAGGTGGTTTCCAGGAAACTTTGTACTTTTGTTTTTTAATTGATTCTTCAATGATCTGATCTGAAACTTTTCTTTTAACAATAGGATAGGGTTTTAATTTTCATGGCAAATACTTCACTAAGGCACTTGCCAGAGGGAAGAGTAAAGGTTACTACAGAAATGGGTTGATGATAGGAGGAACTGATATTCCTCAGCATCTCCCACATTGCTCAATTTTCCAAACCAGCAAAAGGAGTGAGAACTGTTTATCTTTGTTCCAACCTGTGCTTACACAGCCTGAAACAGAATTTAGCCTCTGCCCTTTTCTTTGCAGATTTTGGTAGTTGTAGTGCCTTGCTGCTGCTCTGTCACAGCACTGCACTCTATCCATGAGACATAATATTGAGTCTTTTACCTGTGCTGCTTGTTGGTTTTACCAGTAACTTGTCCTTTTGGCAGGTTTAAGGCTAGTGAGTAATTGATATGACCTGGTGTATCAAAACAAGTTCCATATTAAATCTTTTTGTACTCAGTTATTTTTAAAAAGGAGAAAGAAAATCCATCAGCCAAACCAGAGAGACAAACTATGAAATCCCTCTGATTTTGGCAAGGATGGTAAAGGAAAATACGACTGAAGCCATTTCCTTATTGCTTGTGGAAGGTGTTCAAATGAATAAGAAACTGGACAGAATGAGAGTAGTGATGCAAAGGATTAATATTTTAAAAACTCTTGGGTTTCTTTTCCTCAAGCTTTGTGCAGAAGGGTGGAGTGTTTACATTAACCACCAGCATCCATCTCCAGGGGTGCCAGCCTGGCACCTCATCTTGGTTTTGCATTGAAAAGGAGGGGGAAATAGTGAGTTGGTGATCCTGCAGGAACACTGAAGAGGGTAACAAGCTGCTGTGAAGGACAGCATGATCTTCTCCTCCAGGCCTGAGGGCTGTAAGTTTTAATGGCCGTGTGCACTGCAAGTCAAAGGCTGGTCCTCCTTGGGTTATTAATCTCTGGCTCCATGGACTTCCATTTGCATTTAGAGCCTTGCAACATTTTGCGTTTTCAAAATATTTTTCACATGAGACTTGTGAAGTGTGTTGAAGAAAACAAATGGACCTCTCTCCACCCACGGGCTATAATTGACTGCTTGGCACAGATAGGAGTGGAACCAAAGAAACCCCCTCGCCTTGATCTCCTTACCCTGCTCTAAACATTTTCATGACCTTTTTTGGAGAAGTCTGGCAAAAGTAATATCAAAAAGGGGACTTTTTTCCCATGTCCTCCTCTGTTTTGTTGCACAGTGTGGTCTGTTTTAAATAAGCTCCACAGCGCAGTCATTTAAGGGAATGAAGATATTTCATAGCACGCTTTGCATTTGCATTTGAATATAGGCCACCCTGCTGTTTGATTAAACTGGAGTTTAAGAAAACTATAAGAATCGAGGTTCATGTGCAGTGCAGTACTTCACACTCAGATTGCAAAGGTTGTTGAAGGAAAAAAAGAATGATAATATCCTTGGAAGTACATGACTAATGAGAATATATATAGCACTTCTGAGACAGCTCAAATATATAATTATTGTGAGGATTTCACAGACACATAAATATAATGATCTTCAGCTAAGCAAATTGCTACCTACCAATGAAATAAATATGGTCCCTTCAGAATTTGAAATAATTCAGTGCTGTAGGTGGTGGGAAATGATTCACCTTAGCTGTTATCTCTGGAACAGTAATATAGAAATATATCTGCCAGTACTGTTACATTTACATTGTTCCTCATATCCTGTGGAGTTTGTCAGAAGATCTGCAGTCCCTGCTGGTTTCCACCCCCTTATTTTGATAAGGCTCCTCACAGCATGGCTCAGCCATGGGTTGGAGCAGCTAATATTGTTTACCACAGTAGGCATCCCAGCCATAATATTTTTCCAAGAAACACTGATGTGTTTAAAGGTCAGGTTGATACGGATTTGACTGCTAAACATGAATTCATTTTTCTGGGAGTAAAAGGGTGTACATGCCTTGGGATAAAGGTTAAACTGTTGTTTATGCACTCGATAGGTGGAAAACACAAGGTTTTAATACACAAATCATAATAGCCTGGTCGGTCAGTCAGGGAGATGTGGTGCTTTACATGGAAATGGCAGCTTGGAATCCACAGGCTTTTCTGACTATTGCTGTAGAAAAGACCTCACTGATAACTTCAGTGCTTGCCTGGAATTTGTTACGAGTTTAAATTCTTTTCTGGGCACAGCAGGCCAGAATTCATCCAGGTCTTTTGGCAGCAGTGATAAAATTGATTTTTGCTACCCCTGATGAGGTGTCAGGGACTGGATCCTCCTGCTACAGCAAGGGGAGTGAAAGGAAGGTGGGAGAGATGGACAGCCCCACGTATTTGGATTTGCTGGTTTTGCCATCTTTGGTGGAGTGGGAGGGACGTGGTGGTGCCTGCTTTTGCCAAAGGCAGCTCCTCCTGTCCTCCTTAGCTGTCTCCTGTCCTTCAGGTGCCTCTTTCCATGGCAGTGACATCGTGGTTGGGAGGGCTGGAGTAGCCTCAGACAAGTCTAGCAGGCAGCTGAAGTGAATCTGGATTTTAAGGAAGGTGTGATGGGTTCTGAGAGCTTCTCCTGGGCTGGCTGGGCTCCCCAGGGAGGCAAACCTCAGGCAGGATGTGCTCAGCTCCTGTTTCCTAGAGGTGGCCTCAGATGGAAGCTGAGCTGAGCAGAGCCCTCTGCACCCCACCTGCGGAGTCTCCAGGCCAGCTGAGATCCCACAGCTGAGAGGAGCTCAGAGACCAAGGATATCTGAGCATTCTTACCTGGCTTCTGTCTGCCAGGTACTTATTTCAGTACCATTCCTTCCAGCCTCTAGAAAAATAATGCAGCTCCCAAGAGAGATTTTAACCAAACCCCACACTCAGTTTTGTGGGAAGTGGTTTTGCTTCCACCAAAGCCTGTTCTTTGCCAACACCCTCCTTACTTTCTTGCTCTGTGTCCAGGTCAGTCACCCCCTCTTTTGCCATTGCTCTCCTTTTCTCTTCTTCCAGTTTCTCAGAGCCTGAGTCACCTCACTTACCCATCCTGTAAATACCTTTCCTTCCAGCTTTCTCCTTTCTTTCTGTGGTAAGGAAATCTTTACTGTCAGGTTACAAAGAGGTGGCTGCAGCCAGGTGGGATCACATTATATATTTCCTTAACTACACCTTTTGGTATTTTGGGGTAGGGCTTTTGTAGCCTTCAAAGCCCATCCAGGGCTGTTCCTATTGAATTATCATATAAATGTTTTCTAGATTCTCTGTCGTATTTATTTCTACAGATTTTGTCTCTGCAAAGACTCCAGTCCTGGCACAGCAGCTCAGGTCACTCCTTTGATGTGGTTTTCAGTGGGATGTTCTGACACCTTGACCATCTTGGCATTTGCTTTGAGAACAGATGGAGGAAACAGTCCATAATACTCCTGTTGGCCTAAAAGCAGAGACTCCAGTAGTGCCATGAGCAGCTGGCTGACATCAATAGCACAGGATGTGTGTTTGATTAACTTTGCTCTCACAAGAAAGACCCACTGTATTGTTTTGAAGAATGTGTTCAGTTGTTTTAGCAAACTTAAAAATCCCCCATTGCTCCAGAAATAGAACATTCAAGTGAAATTACTCCCATGGCAGGGATAAAAAACCTTGCAAAATTTTTTGTCTATAGATCACCCTTAATCCTGAAGCTGAAGTTCAGAAAAACTTCTGGATTTCCTTTTTTCTCCCATCTCCTGAAGGCAGATAAATCTAGAAACCCTGCAGGAGGATTTTTGTCTTAGCAAACAGTGCTTGGCTGCATTTTGGGTTGGTATTTTAGCTCAACATTACAAATACTTGTGTCAAAGATCTTGGCTGGAATCCTGGAATTATTTCAGATGCGATAGTGTGATAATCAGAAAAAAATTCTCTCTAGGCTTTCATGCCTGCCTCTTTTTTCTGCCAGGTTGCCATTGCTCTCTTACTGAAGAGGAGAAGCTGTAAAATTTACATTGTATTCCTGAGGTTTCTTACAGCAAGATGATTTCTGTGGATGTTGTGTAAGAAAACTGCTTTGCTGTTTTTTCAAAGGAAAACGTGGCACAGAATAAAAAAGATTCGCTTGAGGAAAAGCCAGCACTGGACTGGAAAGTAGAATTCTCATCTCCTCTCCGTTTTTCTTCTTCCACCCCTGTTCCTCACACTCAGGAGTCCCATGCCCTGTTTTCCAACCTTATTAATAATCATGCCTCTGCACTGATAACTTCTAATTGCTTTTGTGGAGAGACACCTCTTTGACTTCCTGATATATGGTGCTTTGTCCCTTAAATATTGAGCAGGAGATGCTTGTTAGATTAATTCCAGGTAGGTACTTTTACAGGGGTAAGTCCATATTCCTTTGACATTTTAATAAGTGTTTTAAAATCCTATAAAGAATAGATATTGTGTTTATCATCTATACTCGTTAGTGTAAGGAATTTAAGTGAGTGTTTACATGTGGCTGATGCATCAGAAGTAAAATCCTGCAGATTTTTCTAGAAATCAGAAAATTGAATTAAAACTCCCAGTGTTTTTGGAAAAATAGCACAAACCAAATCTGTAACTACAAGATGTTGCCTGAACAAGTTTAAGGCCTATTTAAATGTGAAAGGAAAACAAACATCTCAGAATTTAAAAAAAAAATAAAATGGACTTCATGTTAATAGTAAAAGGCAAGGGTTGTAGACACCTTCAGATTAGAAAAGGCAATTAATATTTATTTCATATCAAAGTAGATTGCTAATTAGGGCTGTGCTCTTCCCATCCCTCAGGGAAATAATCAGGCGAGCGAATCTCATCTGGAAAGTTCATGTATGGCAATGAGGAGCTCATCAAAACCCAGCTCAAACCTGGCCGACCTGATGAAATGCTCAGGCTGCCTCACAGACTTTGCTCTCTAATGGGGTCTAAAAGACCTGGTATTAGTGAATTTATTTTCCTGGTGTTCTAAAAGGCCATGATTATATATAGCTCAGTCACTTGTCAGTGTCCTTTCATTAACATGCCTAAAGAATCTTAATTGCTCAATCAGCATCGCAGATTTTTGGTCTGCTGGTACAGTTTAAGGGGTTATCCAAGCCAAACAGGGAAAATGGAAATCCTGCCCAAATGGATCCAACAGAAAGAACAAACCATTACAGGAAAAAGTCAAGCAAGACTAAGAAGGGAATTTGAAGAGCAAACAACTGAAGATGGAAAGATAAACAAGAAATTATTTCAAATGTACCCAAGTGAAGAGTGGCAGAGAATAAGGAACAAAGACAGGGCTGGGTATTGGTGTGTGTCAAAAAATGAGAGAAGCTGAAATAAACCAAAAAACTGGAAAACAACAGATAAGCTGGACTAGATGGAATTCAACATTTAAACCTTTGAACTATTGAATAACACTTCCTTTTTGACAAAATCTTGCCTATATCCAATGGAAAATTTCAGCTCTTGTCAGCCTTCCCAGTAGCATCATCAAGGTCCTCTCTGTTGAAAATTGAATGGTTGGTGTTTGGATGAAGAGTTCATATTTCTGTCTTAATTAAAAAAAAATTATATAACTTTGTGGGGAAAATTCCTGTTTCCAACCAAATCTAATCTTTACTGTGCTGTAAGATTTTTTTTATTATTATTATAGCTAATATGAAAATCATGCCTTTCTGGTCTAGTAGAATTTTTTTGTTATGGTTTGCTAGTTCAGGTAATAAATTTGGATTTTCAAATGTCTATTGTAAGCTGGTAGAACAAATAAATTGTCAGGAGGGAGCTAATTTTTCTTCAGTTTTGTAATTACTTTTTAATCTGGGAAAAACCCTCAAAACATCAGAACAACCAACTTCTAATGTGACAAACAATTCCAGAAATGTATCCCAAGAATTATTATTGCATCTCATTCAATCTTTTAACGGTGAGGATACAGCGTGAACAATAAGATGTTAAAATCTACAGAGGAAACAAATGCTGAAGAGGGGTGGATGAAATGAGGGAACCAGTATGCGTTGGTGTTTGGACACCATGAAAGAAATGAAATTAGGTGTTAAAGTTTCATCAAAGCATATTTGAGAGAATCATTATAACTCCCCACATGGATAAAACACAGACAGTTTCTAAATTCTTTCCAGACCCTCAGGGAAAAAATCCAGAAGTTCCTGTAAGAAGATAATGGATATTCTTTCATATGGGTAACTTTCAGGAGTTAAATATAAGAGTATTTTCAGAAATGTATAAAAGGGAACTATTTTAATGCCTTTTGTTGATCTGTGCAGAGCAGCACCTGAATTGCTTTCCTTGAGTCTGATCAAGCTGTATTAGAAAGGGTTTAGTGGGAATGGAAGAGCTAACGCAGGTGATTACAGCAATTGGGGAAAACTTCCCCGAAGAATTTAAACCATGAATAATAAACTCAAGCAAAAAGCCTTCAAAATAGTTCAAATAAAACCTGGTAAATTTAATAAAATATCCATGTAATTTTCATTATGTTTTTCTGTCTGGATGTGCATTTAAACTTCTTCAAATTGATTCTTTGGTGTTTTGTAGATCGTGTGATGTGTTTTGAGGTATTTGTGTGAGGAAAGGTGAACAGCCAGAATTCTTCTGTCCCTTCTTTAAATGCCCTGTTTGCTATTTCAGATTTGACTGAAAGGTAGAGGTTGTCTCCTAGAAGCTTAATGTCATTAAATCAGCAGCAAGATGTCTGACATGGTTTGCCATTATTCCTAAAAAAATAATTAGCCAGTGTAGTGGAGTCAGCCCCAGTGGAGTACAGGTATATCTGCTTTATAACCTTTAAGACATGAGCCTTAATTACACCCTGGCAGAGTCACTTTAGCACTCGAGTCCGCTTTGCTGGATGTTGACATTACTAAATTATCTCATGTTCAAAATGCAAAGTAGCTGATTTTTTCCTAAATGCATTTCTTGGCAACCAAGAGATAAATTGGTCAGGTTCCATTTTTAAGAAGGGCTTTGTCCTTTAATGGTCCTTAAATTAATCCTGCTAATTCCACCTGAGAGGATGGCACTACTAGAAAGCACAGAACAAAATTGTGCATTGTATTGCCTGCACGCATTTACAAATATTCTGTAGTCTGTTCACACTGAAAAGAGATTTCTACAGTTATTTAAGAAGTGAGATATAAATAGATGAATGTCATTAAAGATCAGCCCTCCTGCCTTTGAATTTAATGGCAGGCCTTTAGACGAAATGAAGGACAGTTTGTCCTAGAAGATTGCAAGTTAATTTTCAACAGAACTAAAGCCCTTAAATTAGGAGATGGGCACATGTTTATAGGTATACAGCATAAGAATTTTTAATACATCTCCTACATTCCTTAGTTCATCGAAATTATTTGACTGATCTTTCGGAATAAGAGGCTGTTAGTAATTGTTTTATTTAATGAAGCTATAAGGATAAGTGTTTGTGAATCTACATTCCTATTGCCTTTGCTCCTTCAAAATAAAACATTCTTTTAGGCACAGAATTTCAGTGTTTGTTCTGAGATTTTGTTTAAAAGGGTGTTTAGGTGGGGCCAGAGCAGAACCCAAGTCCATCACACATTTCCAAGGTCTCTCCAGAATTTTATTTTAAATCTGTGATCTCATAGTGCTTCACAAGTATTAATTTGGAGAAAAGTGGATCTTGTATTTACCAGAAGGGAAAGCACAGCACAAGAAGGATCTGAAGAACCAGATCTGGGCGGTGCCAGTGCCGAGAGCTGGGCTGGGTGCTCGCACATCGTCGGGTCCAGCCACGCTTTGTCCTTTCCTCCCCTGGACACAGGGATGCAGCTGAACAGAGCAGAGCCCTCAGCCTCTCCTCACATGGCCTCGCAAGGCTTTTCCCCATCCCTGCGTCCCTCCTCTGGACACTCTCTAACAGCTCAATATCCTTTTTTGTGCTGTGGTGCCCGAGCTGCCCCCAGGACTGGGGGCGCGGCCAGCCCAGGGCAGAGATCTTTGTCCCTCTGCCTCCTGCGGGTCCCTGTGAGCACCGCGTGTTTGTGGTCGGTGTGCGCCGCTTGGAAGCGGTGTCAGCGCTTCTCCTTCCCCTTCGGAATCCCGGGAGGAGCGCTCGGTGTGCACGGAGCCAGCGGCTCTCCGGTAGATGGTGCTGCTGGAAACCTTTGAGGAGCCACTCACACCTCAGCCCTCATCCCCCGGGGCACGCAGGGAGAGCAGCTTGTGCCTCTACACGCAGTGCTTGGGCGTGGATGCTCATCACAAATGGCCCGAAGAGGCTTTTCCTGCTGAAAAGACTGCAGAAAAAAATTCTCCCTTTACTTTAGCGTAGCATAATGTGTTTTAAACACTCTAATCATAGCTACATATGCCAATTCATAAATAAAACAACGCAAAAAGTTATTCAGCCATGTACCAGCTCCATTATTTAAGACCAGGGAGATATCACTCTTGGTACCTTCAAAGAAAGAATTTTTTTACTGACTTTAAAAAAGAAAAACCAAAAAAACAAAATCAGTATAAACTATTAATAAATCTGTAACACTGTGTCAGAAACAAGACAGGAGTCTGCTGCTCCCTTTGACTTGGCTCTGGTGTTGGAAAATCTCTATTTTGTGGTGTACAAAAAAATAAGTAGAGGACTTGAAGGGTCTGTGTACTTACAATCCTTTTCTGTAATAGTAATTACTTACAATTCTGGATTCTAGGCTAACACAAACAGGTAAGGTGAACAACAGTACTTCAAACCCTCTTCCAAATGCTTTTCCTCTAAAAATTCAAATAGCAGATTTCCACCTTGGCCACATGAGTAATGAGGAAGGAAAGTGCTTTTAAAAAGAGTTGAACCTTTCTCTGAAAATCTAGGCCAGGCACTGGAGGTGTTAACACTGTCTCTAATCAGCAGGATCCTGTTCCTTCAAGAGGCCTCAGAGAATTTGGATTTGAAACAGGGAAGTATTTATCAGTTCAAAGATTAGCAGTAGATTAAAGTGTCGCCTGTATCAGACTTCTGCAGTTTCTGCAGATAAAGTTAGCATGATATGCTACTTTTAAATGGAAACAGCCCAAGTGCCACCACCCCTGGCTTTGAACAAACCTCCTGTCAGGAACAGGGCTGGGCTTTCCCACTCCCCTGCCATGGCCGTTGCAATGAGGGCAACTTGGTGAAAAGCAAAAGCCACAGCATTGTTTTCACCGTTGTCTTCCTGATTTCAAGTTCTGCATTGGTTCCTTTGGGATTGGGAGATTTTGAATGGAATGACCAAGACCTGGGAGCAGAGCCCTGCCCACCTGGAATAACACAGACACAGGCAGAGTGGGTGCTCCAGAGAGAGCATTTTGTGTGTGTGTGTGTCTTCCTACCTTTGATGGGATCAAGATCATAAAGTAGTTAAGAATTTATTTTGCAACTGAATTAAGTTTGAGATGCTGCCAAAAAGAGGGTGTGGGCTTTCTCCTGGATCTCAGACTCATGGTCCTGGTGAGTCCCAGCACTGGCAGCAGTGCCTGAGGAATTCTGCAGTCACTCAGATCAGCAAGGTGATGCTGCTGAAAGCACACTCATCAGAGAAAGAAAAGTTTGGTTTAGTTTTGATTCTTGCATGGACCACTAAAGCTGAATCCAAAGAGGTACAGGAGAAGCACTCAGGGTGGAGAGGTCAGGATTGCCCCTCCAAGAGCTTACATTGTCTTAAGTACACCTCAGCTGGCTGCCACACTGTACCATGAATATTAAGTAAAATTTGCTGCCTAACCCAAAAATGGAGTTCCCAAAAGTTTTAACTTCCCAGCTTTGTAGACCTGAAGATGTCCAAGTCCTTAAGCGCTCCTGTTCCTTACCTGTGTTTGCCAACTGCCCAAGAATCCTCCTTGGGCTGAGGATCAGCTTTGACAAGACCAAGGGAAGAGCTCCAGGCAGAACTCAGAGCTGATCCCCCAAAACAGTCAGAGCTGTAGCTGGAGAGGGAGGGAAGGCCAGCAGAAGGAGGGAAGTGAGCTGAACACTAAAATGTCTTTTGAATAGCTGTGATCAGACAGCTATTGTACTTACACAAGGAAATGTAATGCGTTGCATAAACAGATGCATGTTCCATCACCTCCTTTGAATAATGAAATTCAAATCTCATCTCTCAGGTGAATTGAGTTCTAGATGGATGGGGCAGGAGCCTTATTAGTTTTTCCCATTGGTCCAGTGAACAGCAGTAGAAACAGGAATCAACAACCAATGCATGGAGTACTCAGTTTGAAAGGGAAAGGGCTGAGTGGGATCTGTCTTGGGGCCAGTGGCTGTTTGCTTTGACATACAGGGGAGGGATGCTCTAAAGGAAGTCTGAAACCTATTACATATTGACTTGCAGCATCTCTGGGAAGTTATCAAAGCCTATTAATCCTAAAATCAGGCCTTAATGTAATTTATTGAGGGAGCAGCTTGTGCATTTATCTGCTCGTCAAACTACGTGCAGTACAGAGCTCAGTCTCTTTATGGCCCTCTGTGGTGGTATCGTCTGACTAAGAATGTGGTGAGCCCCTGGACAAAATGACTGCTGTAGGTGAAATCTCTGCTGGTGTGTGGGAGTGTTTGTGCTGCAGATGAGTTCCCCACCTACCAGGACACTGGACCTCTGGAAATCTCAAGTTTCAGGCAATCCACGTCAGAAGAGAGTGCAAATGGTTTTGGTAGATTCTGCTGAAAGATTATTTGAGTCAAGCTGAACCGTGACTTTTTTAAGAGCAAGTGTGCTTTGGAAACATTGCCTCAGAGATTGAGGTTAGAGGGTGGTTGGGTTTATTTCTGTGGGGTAAAGACAGAGGAGATTTTGGAAGGAATGACAGTATGTGCATAATGACATTGATTTGAGTAAAAACGGACTCTGCATCTACTTCTGGAAGATAACAAAAAATGGGACTTTTCTCCCATAATCGTGATTCAATAACTGCCCTGTGGCTGCTTTTCTGGTGTCAAAATTAACTAAATATATTTTGCATTGCTTTTATTGCAACTGGCAAGTGAGCAAGTCACTAATAGTAGCAGAGCCCTTGTGTAATCAAGGCTAATCCTTACTCATGGTAACAATCAGAGCCAAAAGCCTATAATCCTACTCTAGGCCACATTCCTCTGTAGTTTTCCTCTTAATATCTCTTGCCTTTTGCTCCTTGAAAACTGTTTTCTGTATTTTTGGGTTAGGTTCTTGACTTAAATTCTGTATTATTTCTTTTGAGGTTTGTTTCTTTTTCATGGGGAATTGATTTTGCCTCGGTGCCCTCTTCACTGCAGTGCAGCCTGCCTTGATGTCTCCAAAGACAGTCACAGCACTGCTGCATTGCTCACATTCCAGAGTTTTAGATTCTTGCTTTATTTGTGAAACTCTCAGATTTTATGTAATAAAAAAGAGGAAATAAAGTCTTTGTGGCTGTGAAAAAAGGTCTACCATAGAGACCTGTAACAGAGAGAAAAATAAAACACCTTCAAATTCAGTCCTCTGTTTTTGAAGACCTGACTCAGAAGTTTTGAATAATTTCAGCTTAATGTCTTCATGTTTGTTTTACACTGGGTTGTGGGTAAGAGGGACATGGTGCATGTGCACACATGGGTGCTTGCAAAGGTTTCTTTGCCACTGTTGAACAAGTTCACTGGAGTCCTGTGCTCTAAACTGGTTCTGATGAACAGTTGCTGGAGATTAATTACAACTCTAGTACCTGTATATGCCAATTTCCTGATGTAGTGAGTTTATTGTCATTAATAACTGACAGCTGTTCTGTGGCTCCTTGCACAGTTGTGTTGGAATAACTCGGATCACTTGTTATCCCCAACTTTCCTCCACGGCTCTGGTGTCTGTACTGGTGTGGCCTGTGGATCCATCCAGTTTGCTAACAAATAATATCCCAAACTGCAGGAAACTCCCAGGGTATTCCCCCAGCTCTGTGCCTGGCTCGGTGGGAAAATTCTGCTCGGAGACCTGCGGGTGATCATCTTACAGCCTGGAGCAGGGGAGTGAATAGCCCCTCTTGTCTGGGTTTGAATGGGCCCGAGCTCTGTCAGAGGTGCCTGTGGCAGGAGGGCTCTCCTCAAAGGCAGGCTGCCTCCTCTTTGGGAAACAGTATCCCGGGAAAGAGCATCCCAGGAAAGAGCATCCCGGGAAAGCCCGGGGAGCAGCCAGCCCAGGCTGCTGCGAGTGGATGCCTGCCGTGGCAGAGATGGGGTGATAAAGGGGAGAATTAGCCAGGAAAGCATTGTCTAAACTGCACCTGAACATTTTCCACACAATTTCTTCCTCTCTTTGTGTATCCCTGACTGATCTAGGCAACAGGAGAAACCCAATCCCGAGGTGGCAGCACGTCAACAGCAGCAGGGTCGCGTAGCAGCCGAGGCAGGAGGTGACTTTTGTGCCTGGGTGCATCCGATCGCATTGAGCCATCAGATCCCTTCTCCCGTGGCCCCGGAGCAGCCCCCGGGGGCTACGCTCCAAAGCAGCTCCAAAGCTCTTCCAGCTGGGAGGGAGATGCCTGGAGGGGACCCTTTGTGCAGGGGTCACAGCTCCCTGGAGCATTTGCTGTTGTCTGCAGGCATTTGCTGCTGTCATCGATCCATTTGGGCTTGGTGTACCTTGTTCTATGGGCAGGACCCGAGTGCCACTCAGGTTACCCCACCGCCCTGGAAGTTCGCCCAGGTGAGCTTTGAGCAAGGACTGATGGATCACGGATCAAGGATCGTGGCTCAAGGCAATGCTTCAGCCCTTCTAAAATCACCAAAAATCAATTTATTGTTTTCCTCTCCCGCCTTTCTCCCTTCTCCTTACTCCCCATACACTACTTAGAATTGCTCATTTGCAGGTATTTTTTCTCTATGAAATTTCACATAATTCTTGCAAATAGAATCCTGGGGATTGAAAGACAGTAAAAGGAATCAGAAATCTCTTTCTAGCCAAAGAAGAGCCAGCACAGGAAACGAAGCTGTGTAAAGATCTTTTCTTCTGCCTAAGATAAAAATATGGTTTAAACTAAGGGGAGATTGCAATGTTATCAATTATGAATTGAATGAGGAATTTTGTAGCTGGACATGCCTTGGTCATTAATTCAATCAGAAAGCAAGATTTATGACCAGTCTGCAATGTACTTATCCTGGTATAAACTGTATTGAAATGATGTAATTTTGTATTAAATTTGTGTAATGCTGGTGGAACCAAGATCAGTATCTGCTTCAAGTTTGTTGTTTTTCTTCCAGTTGTTTTAGGTGGAAGTGAAGAGTAGAAAATCATTTATTTATGAAGTTTTGTGCCTGTTAGAGCTTCAGGCACCAAACTCCCCGTTGGATACAGTGCCATACTCATTCCTTCACCTGCAACAATCAACACTTCATTATCACTTGCTTTATAATCTGGAAAGTTAATTACTACCATTAATTACTACCACTGAGCAACAATTTCCCACCAATATATGTACGAAACCCCGTGCTCAGTGTAAGAACTAGGTAGACATTTTCCGTGGAGCCTCAGACAGTTATTTGGGATTTGTCTGGTCATTAGAAGTGTCCTGGAATTCTGTGTAGTGTTATCTGTCACCTCTTCTGTTTCCAAATAAACTGTGGTAGTGAAGTGTGAAACCAAAGCCACTTGATCCTCTGCATCTTGAAGTCACAGGGAATTAAAATGGAAAGCTTTATTGTCTAGCAGAGAATTCTTACTGCTTGTCATCAGCAGCGATGGATTTCTTCCTTGCTCTTGGAGTTTGGAAATCTCTGCCAGTGCACAGCCATGAAAGAAGAGTTTTTACACAGACCAGATTCTTTTTTCCTTTTTGGTTTTTTTTTTTTATTAGTAGGAGTTTGTCTATTTTTAAATGCAAGATTTGAAGCTTTGTTTTAAATCATTTTAAATCTAGAGGGGTTTTACAGGACAAGAGGTAGGCAAAGTATTGGAATATCTCTTCTGGACAGGTTGTGGTGTTTCCATCTGAGGAAGTGGGTTGGCCTCAGTAGTCATGGGGTATCACGATCCTGTTTGTGCCACGGGATGAACCACATGGCCTCGAAAAGTCCCTCAAAACTATTATTTTCCGATTAAGCAGGAACTTTCCAAAGTTAGCTCTCACATTTATCTTGTATAAACCCAGGCTCATACCACTCCGATGAGATTTATTCCAGGAAGTTTCAGAAGCAGATTAGGAAGTCCTGGAAGAATCCGATGGCAGTTGTCTCTTCTGGCACCACATTTGTTTTTTGACTCCACAGTCCTAAGAGGCAATAAAAAAAAAAAATAAAAAAAATAGAAGACACAGAACTATAGATATAAAGACAACAGAGGAAAGACTCAGTGGATGAGAGTAATGAATGGCAAAAGGTGGTTCACAGGGAGGAAATGTCAGCATGTATTATACAGGGGAGACAAACAGCTTCCTAAAATCAACAATTTATTTTGCTGAGCTTTCTTCATGGCAAACATGCAAGCTGAAGGACCGAAAGGAGTTAGGATGCACTTCATTTCTGGTGGTGTCTGCTAATAAAGATTGAATTGGTGAACATTAGAGTGAGTCTCCACCAGTCCATTTTCTAAAGTGTGGCAATTAACCCTTGTGATCCTGGGCAATCCCCTTCTCCTGAACTTCTTACATGCTAACTGGGGTTACATTTAATCCATCTTTTGTGCAAGGGGAGGTGCTTTAGAGAGCAATAAACATCCTCTTCCTGCTGTCAAGGCCCTGTGGTCTGTCTTTGCCTTGTAGCTGCCTCGCTCCTGTGGGGCTGGAGATGGCAATTGGTATTTGCCAGCTCCTGGGGAAACACCAGGGCCCAATGGAAAACAAGGGCTCCAGGGAGGCTCTGCAGCGTTTTACACGCTTTTGATGGTGCAGGAGGGTGTTTTATTCTTTTCCAGCTTTCAAGAAGTGCCTGAAGAGTAATTTTGTATTTAAACTAAGTAGGTATTTTAAACTGGCTAAACCACTTTATCTGTCAGCGTTTGTGCCTCCTGTCCAACCTTGCCCTCCAAAGGACTTGCAATTTCCTGTACCTATCACACGTTTGCAGCAGGTAGAGGGTCAATCTGCTACATCCACCAAATCTTTTCCTACTTTTAAGCCAGAAAGGGTCATTTGATCTAGTTTAGTCCTACAGGTACCATTTGCTCCAGGATTTCACCTGGCTATCTTATTTTTGAGTGCAATCCTTTTTCGCTGAGCAGGAAGAATCTGAGTTTCATTTATTAAAGGAGTCTTTGTTCTCATGTAGGAGGAGAATGTAGTCAGAGATAATCTTTATCTCTCAGTCTCCTGATAATACAGAAAAGCAACTGTCTTGAGAGCTGGCTTTCAAGTAGAATGGAAAAAACAGAGTTTTTTTCCTCATGAAATTTCATTTTTAATTTTTAAGTAACTGAAAGACAGGAACAAAAAAAAATAATTGCCAGAATCCCTGCATTTGAGATTACAGCAAATAAACTTTAAATAAATTACAGATGGCTTGTTTTATTTACAAAATGCTCAAAATGCCTCAATTGCCAAATATATTTAGCTGGAGTGTATGATAAAGTGATAAGCAAGTCAACAAAGCAAACCAAAAATAAGAAATTATTCTCTTTTTCAAGGATGCCCACAAATGGTGAGTGTTGATAGAGAAGCACAGTCATCAGAACCAGGGGATTAATCTGCACATAATGAGGACTGGGCTCAAGCAGGAGGAGAAGTTTCAATAACAACAATGGGAGCATTGTTGGGAAAAAAACTGCAGCAAACCCATCTGCTGGAGCCGTGTGAGTGAGTCCCACACAGAAAGGCAGAGGAGAGCTGAGCATCCCAGGGAAAATCTGGTACTCAGCTGAGAGGAGATCTGAGCTGGAGACTGCCTGGACCTGCCTTGGAACACCTTTCTAATGGGGACAGAAAATAACAGAGTACTGCAAAGAAATTTCTAATAAAAAGTTCCCACTCGCCCAGTTGATGGAGTGACCTTTCCAGAAACTCTTACAAATTTCCAGCCTCTGAGTCCTGGGTTTGAAATATGAATTTAAAAGGGAGGGGAGTCGGCGGGAGGGGGAAGAGGTAGAAGGGTAGTGTGTCATTTCTTTTGGTATTTTGTTTCCAGCTCTATCCTTTGATCTCTGCAGCAGTGTAGTTCAGACAATCTGTAGAAATATTGCTAAACCAAGTTGCTTTGTTATATTTTACTTCAGCCATTTGTCAGCATATGCCATAAAAATTTTAGTTTTCTCTCTTGATCTTTATCAGAGATTGCTGTTTCTCTTTGATGTGCCCCTCCTTATTTGACATTTGGATCTGGTTTCCCATTTAATTATCCAACTCTCTATTGCTATTTTAGTGTAAAAGTTCACTGCAATATTTTACTCCTCCTGTTTCTCAGTCCATTCCTCTGTGCTCCAGCTGAGACACCAGAAAGTGATGAAGGTATTCACTGTCTGGGAGTTTGTGCCAAGTCCTCCTGTGAGCAGAGGGGAGCACAGAGCTGTGGTCAGTGAGTGTGGGCAGCAAACGTGATGCTGGGACATGCTGGATGTCCTAAATCAAAATATCCAGAGGCCATTTTTGATTAAATGGTAAATTTAGTCTGTTTCTTGTAGGTTTGAAAGTCTGGAGTGTAAACAGCCATGCAGTCAAAATAGCTGTAAAAAGTCATTTAATACAATCCCAGTTCCAACAAACCATCTTAGGAAAACACCATCCTCACTGCTTAGCCATGTTGGAAAACAGAAGGAATTCCTCACATTTTGTAGCCCAGAGAAGGAGATTTGATCTCAAGAGAGACAAGTTGAAGCACAGAGGATATTTTACCTCTTTATTCCAGAAAATTTCTTATGATAGCTGAAGCTCTTCAGGACAGCTGGTTCTTGGAGTATTTCACGAGTCAGAGCTCCCTGGACAAGGTGGCGATGACCAAAGAATGCCCAGGGCTTGTTCTCAGCAGTTTGTTGCTGCAGAGCGTGGCCACGTGAGTGTGCCACGGGGAGGACTCAGTCTCCTGGCATGGCTGGGGAACTGGGAACCCCTGAGGTAATGGTGCCACATCACTGGTGGCATGAAATCCTGGGGAACTCCTACAGGAAGAGAGAGATTTCAGCCTCATCCAAAACACAACAAGCTGGAGGAGGAGAAGCATGGGCACTCTTTCTTGTTCTGGAGCTCAGGGCAGGTTAGCAGGACCTCCCTAAGAGTGCTCTGAGACAAAGGACCAAAATATTTCCATTGGTTGTTGTTAAGAGCAGAGCTGGAGCCATGCACAGCCCTGGGTGAGTCCTGGCATATGGCTGAGGGGCTTTAGTGAGGGTGTGCAGCCCCATCTGGCAGGCCCAAGGGAGCAGATCCACTGGAAGCCACAGCAGACTGAACATATTGTGCTTCTGGCTGGGTGACCTCCTCCCCCAGCCCAAATTTGGCAGCCAGACTAAAACTGTGGAGGGAAAGACAACATTCGATCAAACCATTCTTTTTTTTTTTCCATTTTTTTTTTTTTTTTCCTTCTTTACCTCCACTTTTCAAATGAAATCTTTGAAAGCAGAGGAGGAACCAGGGAAGTGGTGATCCCAGCCTGCCTACGTTCAAGAGTTGGATGCTGGTCTGGCATGAAGCAGATCCAAGTTCAGCCCCCTAGGTTCAATCCCCTCTTCTGCCTGGGAAGTCTGGAATGTGCATTCCCCACCACTAAGGAAAATAACCCAGCTGCTGAGATATTCCGAGATGTGTTTGGATATGTGGAGACTTTTCTGTGTATTTGCCATGCATTTTTTCTGCGAAGCCAGTTCCTCTTTGTAGGCAGTACTCAAATATTGATGGAGGAGAAGGGAAGGACTGTGGGAGGGATTACCTGGTGTAACATTTCCAGCCAAAAATATGGAGATAATTTGCTTCATTTGCTGCTCTTTGCACTGCAATAGCTTATTTTTACCTGCCAGATAAGGCACTTCCCAAAGGATGCTGCTTGGAAATACACTCCTTTGAAGACAGGCAGAAAACATTCTTTCACCTCTGGATTCCCTGGATATGGCCAAGGTTTGAAACTCCCATGTACCACATTTGAACGCTATTGTGAGTAAATTTGCTGCCTGCATGGAGATGAGGCTCTGAATTTGTCCACCTTGCCCTGATTCACCTTATCCCCCAATGGGAACTGGGGTTTAACGGTGAAACAAATAAAATGTTTGAAACCCAGACTAGATTTTTGGCAACAAAACGTAAGTAAAATAAGGAATTGCATGGTCATGCTCTGTAATTGAGAGGAAGATGTTCCCAGATCTTCCCTCTGTGTTTTAGTGGGTATTTCAGATGAGTTGATCTCCTTGGGTAGTACAAGGAACTTGATCCCAAGCCATTGGATTTGAAGGAGAGTCCTCTTGTCCTCTCATGAAGTTTTATTCTAGCTGAAGTAGTTCAAGATTTCTTGGGCAGTTCCCAGCTTATTCTTCAGTTCTGTGTTCAGGGGCTGGGGAACAGAGCTGCCCCTGTTAATTAGGAAGAGATCAGGATTTTATGAAGCATTTTTCCAAATACAGAAATACTGGGAGAGATGATTTGCAGTAATATTTTTTTGATTTTGGTAATATTTTCTTTTCCTTGGTATAATTGTGTTCAAGTCAACTTTCAGCACATATAAAACCCCTCATCTCTATTGGGCAGGGACAGTGACACACCAAGGACTTTGGAAAACACAGCCAGGTCCCTGGCTCTGCCTTTGGCAGTTCCCTCAGTGTGCTCCAACAGCCGGCATAGAAAGAATGAAATCACAGAATCACGGAATGGTTTGGGTGGGAAAGAACCTGAAAACTCATCTCATTCCACCTCCTGCCGTGTGCAAGGACACCTTCCACTGTCCCAGGTTGTTCCAAGCCCCATCCAGCCTGGCCTCGGGCACTGCCAGGGCTCCAGGGGCAGCCACAGCAAATCTGGGCACGCTGTGCCAGGGCCTGCCCTCCCTCCCAGGGAACAATTCCTTCCCAAAATCCCATCTAAATCTCTTTGAGACACTTCAGCTTCAGGGTTGTATTTCCTGTCGGCATGGAGAAGGGAGTTTTTGTTCGATTTGTAGCCATCCACGGATTTGAAAAGAGCACTAATATGTTTCTAAGTTTCCTTTCAAAGTTTTACAGGGCGAAAAAGAGGGCCGAGGCATTAAGGGCTTGGCATGCTCAGAAGGACAGCGGCAGAAAAACAGAGGCACTTAATCTGGGATACAACAAAGCAGGAAGGGGGGCAGCGTGATGCAGCTGTAATGAGAGACAGCGAGATTGACGTGGAAAAGATGGGACAGGCAGCAGAGTATAAATAGAGCTGCAGTTTATTTGTAACTTTCATTTTTAGGTGGGGATGATTGACACGTGGATGGGCTGGATGAAGGTAACCTCCCTGATCTTTAACTTGCAGGTCACATGGAGAAAACTTTGAGAAAATACTCCAACATGTAGATGTCAGATTGAGTGACAGCAGCGTGTGAGGTGAATTGCGTTTCCTGGCTTTTTTACATGCATCGCTTCACAGAAATGATGGCTGCCATCGGAACAAAAAGACGTCCTTCCCGACCAGGGTCAACAAACTGACAGTGCCCACCCATTAATAGAAAACACTGTCATTTAAAATAAAATGCTACGGAGGAAACTTCAAAAATCTATTAGCCAACACAGCAGATAGTATCCGTTTCTGCCCATGAATTACTGTATACCGTTCCAGTGTTAATGTACAGCGCAGTGTGTGGTACAATTTTCATCTGTAACAATATATATAGAATGCCATATGGCTGACAGCATGCACTACACATGTCAGGCTCTTCTGTTTTCTAGCTCTGTACATCTTATTTGCTTCTGTCTAATTATCTTGTTCTGTGGAGGGGAGGGAGAGAAAATAAGAAAAGCCAATGGGAATTCAAAAATCACGGGTAACAAATAGTGCCAGTTACTTCATTCCGTTGTTAATGTGTTCTTATGTTTCTTAAAATGCAGTTCTTTTTAAAAAGATGCAGCTGGACATCCATTGCTCGAGGTGGAATGTGGGGCTTTAATAAAAGCTCTGTTTGTGGCATTTTAAAAAAAAAACCAAAACAGAACAACAAAACAAAAAAATCAGAAAGAGCAGCCCTGCTTTATGCTGTCCACTTATACTGGTTAATTCTAGCCATAATTTTTCCAGCTGCTTGAATGTGCCTATATTGCTTTCCAATTCCTGTCTGTCTAAAAGTAGTGCCTGTTTCTTCACCCCAACAGAAACAAAATAGTGCTGAAAAGAATTGCTCTAAAACTGGACCCCTGGATCTGAAATGGTCTAAAGAGCTCCTCACAATTTTAAGCCTTGAATTTAATTTTTTTTTGGTTTTTTTTTTCCTGAGGGATCTGGTATTGTTTAAAGGTCAGAGCCCCAAGATTTGTCTTCAGAGATTTAGTCCTGGCTTATCTGTCAGTCACTCTCACCCTCGTAAAGGCCAGAGGCATTGCCAGCACTTCCCTTGCTGTGCTCCCCTCTTCTGGAGCACTTGATCCACAGGGAAATATCTTGTCCTGGACTGGAAGCAAGCTGCCATCTCTTCTGTAATGGAAAGTGGAGAGAGAGAGAAGGGGAAATTTGGGTTGCCACCTGCATTCAGGGATCCTGAGTGGGGTAGAACTGCTGTGAGTGCTGCAGCCTTCAGGCTTCGTGTCCCCGCAGGGCTGAGAGGCAAAACCCTTCACTCCGTGGCTGGAAGGGCTTGCTTGGCCCACCATGAGCTTAAAATAGTATCAATTTTGGATCATTAACTTTTCCTGGCTGCCGCTTTGGAAAGGAACTCAATGCCGTGCCGAAAAGTCAATGGAGTTGGATAGGCATTGTAAAATGGGTCAGGAAAAGCAAATGGCACAAAGGAGTGGCTTGGTGCAGCCGTGGGCTGGCAGGGGCTGCGTGGGGGTGCTCTGCCCTTGTAACAGCTCATGAGCGAGGGGCATAAAGTGAACTCTGGCTTTAACCTGCACTGCACACTCCTCCAACAGGGAAAAAAAAAGACTTAATCCATGAATGTGGTGCTCACAACCACCTTGATGCAGTACCTGTGTTCTGTGGGATTGGGATGTTCCAAAAGGGGGCATTCTTTGATCAGGAAGGTAATTTTTCCTTAATGTTTGCAATGGCAAAATGGTTTTTATAGTAGAGATCTCATTTGAAATTCAGGGAGCAGCCAAAGTTAACAGCAGTCGGCTCTGTTGTGTGAGGATCCCTTGCCATATTTGCTCTTAAACCTAATTAAACATGACCATCCATTTAGAAAAAGAACCTCTAGTATCATTTTCCAAAAAGTTTTCTTAATTCAATACATTATCACTTTATACCATGACATTTTGCTCAGTGATGGGGCCATTTCTGCTATAATTATGATATGATTGCAACTGGAGTTTCCGGTGTGTTCTTCCTATGAGCGCTCATGATCTTTGTATGAATTCCAAACACACGATATTTCATTAAGACACATTTCTTCTTGTTCATTTAATTTTTGTTGATTGTGCCAGATTCCTTCTGCACAAATTCCATGGTAATTATGAGGAAGAAGCATGTTCCATGCTCCCCTTTTTGGTGTTAAACCTGTTCCAGAAAATGGCATAGGATTCTTCTCTCCCAGTTAAAGTGGAGTTTTCATTTTCACACCAGAGGTGTCTGAAATTCCAAAATAGGGGCATAGTGCAGCAAGGCAGAAATAGAAAACTTTTAACAGGGAAAACACAAATTTAATACAATGAAAACCAAAAAACTGAAACTCTTGAAATGCCACTCTGAACAGTGTTTGAGTAGTTTTTGCAAAACTGAAAAGGAGATTGCAACAGCATTGAAATACTTTGGGGGATGGAATGGCCTTGGGCAGAAAAGTGAGGCCAGGGTGGCCCTGGAGCTGCAGAAAAGAGAAGTGAGCTGTGCTCTCCCATGTGTGTGCTCACTCCAGGACATGAACAGGATTGGCTTTGCTCTACACTTCTATGTTTTCCCCCTAAAAAATAAGACTATGTAGAAAAATAAAAGTATTAGTACATGTTTGAGTCTGAGCATCTTACTGGAAAGCCACCTTGTTATATACATACTTCTGTAAATGTTATATACTGTGAGTTAACTTCATCTCTTTCACTCTCAGTCATAGAGATTGAGCCTTTCCCAAAAGAATGGTTGACAAAGATGTGGCATGAATGAACAAAATAGCTCATTTATCCATGGCGAATTCCAGGAAAGAGTTCTCCTACGTTTCATTAGTGCAATCCATGGCACTTCACTTATTTGACCATCATTCTTCTGGCTTTCTACCAGGGCAGCTAAAACCATGGAGCACCTAATGTCTGTCAGACTGATCAGACTGAGGAGTCTTTTGGTATTCAATAAGTTATTTTTATGGCACCCTGACAAGAGCACTGAGCTCAGTTCCCCTCCAGGCTCAGGCAAACGAGGCAGTTGCCTGGAGCAGGAGGTGAACTGAAATGGCTGTGGCCCTTTCCCAGTGCTCCAGCAAAACCCTGCGTGGCCAGAGCAGCTCCTGCTGCTGGGCAAACCATCATCCTGGAGGGAAAGCACGGCAGGTGCAGCCAGCAGGAACAGGGACAGGGAGTCTGCCCAACAGCAGCAGGAAATCTCTTCCTTTTCCATCGCACAGTCAGCACAGAGCCACACAGCCTCTGCAGGCTCCTCGCTGCCCTTCCTACCCCAGTTCTCTGTTCCAAATACACCCTCTGCCCCTTTTCCTGCTCCTCCCAGCCATGGCCCAGCTGAGCTCTGGCCAAACCCTGTGCTCCTGTTTCCAGGTTATAAACATTCCATATTGCTGTGCTGCTGGGAAAACTGACACACCTGTGATGGCCAGGGTGCTTACTCCATGGCCACGGGTGACATTTTGTGACAGGAATATCTCACTAAGTTGACATGCAGGAATAATATCTCCTGTGCCTCTCCTGGTAGCTTCTACACCTTCCTCCTGCAGCAAAACCCTGCATATTCCATCCTTATTACCTGATCACACTGGGTTCCTCCCCACCCTCAGTCTATTTCTGTGAAGAGGCATTACAGGGCATCTCTGTTTCTGTTTGAGAAAATGACTCTGTGTGTTGGTGTTTGGTCTAGGACTGGCTTCTGGGTAGTATTAATCATTAATTCTAATAAACTTAGAGGTTTAGGTCCCATTTCCGTGTTGCAGTTTTGCAAAGAACATTTACATTCTTAGGATGAAAGGTTCAGAACAAACATGAGGTATAATCTCTACTGGGTATGAATAGCTCACGCATTGAAGCCACCATGAGTGATTAGCTTTGCCTGCTCAGCCATTCATTTTGGTTACAGGCACTTTAAAGAAAGCAGAAAGCCCGTGGAGAAGTCACACCAGGCTTTTGCATCTGCCCTTTCCACCAGAAAAAGCATTCCTGTTTCCTCTCCTTTGAGACTATAGGAGTTTCTGTGCCAGAGTCTCCCTGTTCCCTGCAGCCAAGCTCAGGTGAGCAGTGGGCTCCATGCTGAGGCCTCTCTTTGTGTTGTCTCCTTTTGCCTTTGGTTGCACGTGAAAATTCAGTTCTTTCTGTTTTACCCCCTCAGAGACTTGAGTCTGTTCTGGGGCAGGAGGTGTATTTAATATTCTTTATCCTAATATTGCTGTGTTTCTTCTCTCTTTGTTAACTTTTAACCTGCTGTTGGATCTGCCCATCCCACAGTAATATTTCCACCCTGCTGGATCTGCCCAGTCAGTGGGGAAGACAGTTCCCAGAGCAACCGCTGCAGTAAATGCTTTTTGGCACCCAGATGTGTATTCTGTCATTTCCCATGCTGTGTGTGTGCTGTCTCTCGCACCCATGGATCAACAAGTGTGGACAGCTCTGGAGGCACCTGCAGCTTTTATTTCCTTGCTGACACTGAAGAGGTGCTTCCTCAGGAGAAGCAAACCCCTCCTGTGGGACACCTGCGTTCTTACAGAGGAGCCTCTGCAAAGTCAGCAGCAAATCTGCTTTTTCCTGCAACTTTGCCTGGCTTGCAAGTGGGCAATTCACTCTCCATTTCAGCCCCAGGTATAGCTGAAAGCACAGAGAGTGTGTGGGTGCACTGTGCTGCTTGTTCAGAGCACGATTCCCAGCCAGGTACACCAGGATGGGAAGCTGATCCTGACATGACAAACCCAAGCTGGCGCAAAGCTGCTGTCATCAATCCTGCTCTGTGACAGAAAGTGACCACACAGGAGATCTGGGATTCTTGCTGGTGCTTTATGCCTTGCTCCCATAACTGCAGAAAACATTTAATCCATTTTTATCCAGCAAAATGAAATTTAGATACACAATTAAGAGAAATGCTTCCCATGGGATTTCCCCTAGCCCCAATAGCTGGATTTGCTTTCTGCTGTTATAAAGAAATTCTACAAAGGATCTACAGATTCAGAAGCTATAATGGGGAACTTTTAGCTCTTTGAATTAGTTTATTATTCTTCCTCTATCTGTACCATATGCTAAATAATGCTGTTAAATTTGGCTGTGACTTTTGTTTTAGTCTCGAAACATGCATAATCTTGGCTAATCCTAAGAGTGTTTGCTTGGGAGCCTTATTCATTATTTAGACCAAAATGTCTGTTGGCTCTGGGGCCTTGCTTTTTTTCTGAGTTTTATTTGGGTTTTCTGAACTCGTTTTTTTGCAGCAGTGCAGAGCATCCCACTTCCACTGGTGAGAGCAGAAGTTTCAGGGGAATATTTCTGCTTCTTTCAGAGGAATATCTCTCTGCTGCACTAAGGAGCAGGTGCATGGTGGGGCTTTTCAGTAGGAGATGGGATTTCTGGTGATTGCTGGACACTGGGCTGGACTTTAACGAAGAAACTAAGCTGTAGGGATGTGGAGGGAAGGGGGTGACGCAGGCAGGGGGGGTGGCACAGTGGCACCAGACTGTGCCAGCTCTGTGGCTGCGTGGTGCTCTGAGCGAGAGTGGGGCAGAGCACCAAAGAAAGGAGAGGGAGCAAGGACAGGTGAGAGAAGGGGAGAGCTGAGCGTGGGTCAGCAGGAGGAGATTTGAAGCGAATCCTGGAGAGCAGTAAGAGCTCTCTTGTCTGTCTCAGAGCGCCGTGGTGAGGAGAAGGTGCTGCTGCTGGAGCTCCAGAGCTGCACGTGGAGGAGCAGCGGGGTTTCAGGGCTGGATGTGCAGCGCTGCTCCTCACCTGTCCCGTGCTCCTTCTGCCAGCACAGCTCTGCACCTGCAGCCCCTGGGCTGAGGTTGCCACGTGCTTCCCTTCTCCTGCAAAACCTCCTGCAGAAAATATCCCTGTGAGGAACGGCTGAGGGAGCTGGGGATGTTCAGCCTGGAGAAAAGGAGACTCAGAGGTGACCTTGTCACTCTCCACAACTCCCTGAAAGGGGGTTGTGCTCAGGTGGGGCTTGGTCTCTCTCTCTAGGCAGCAACTGACAGAACCAGAGGACACAGTCTAAACTGTACCAAAGGAAATTTAGGTTGGATATTGGAAAGAAGTTTTTCACTGAAAGGATAATAAAGTACTGGAATGATCTGCCCGGGGAGGTGATCAGGTCACCATCCCTGGATGTGTTTAAAAAAAGACTGGATGTGGCACTCAGTGCCAGGGTCTGATTGAGGTGTTAGGACATTGGTTGGACCCGATGATCTTGGAGGTCTCTTCCAAGCCAGTCTTTCTGTGATTTCTGTGATTTCTGTGATCTCAGTGCAGCCAGGATGTGAGGTGCTGCCACGTGCACCCAAGGCTGTGGATTAATGAACCTGAATAACCACAGCCTCTCCTGACAGCAATCTGACCAACTGCCCAGTAGCTTTGGGAAGCAAACTGCATTTGCTTCCCATCCTCAGCTCAAAGTGTAGCAGTGATCCTTGACATTAATTATACAGACTTTCACACAGCACATGTACTTGCAGAGAAAGGACATCCACTACAAAACTTGTTGTGCACAGCCAAGCCTTCCCATGCTGCTGAGGAATATTTATGCCAAGAATGTAGAGTGCAAGGTGGCATCTTCCTTGATGAATTGGGGGTTGGGTGCTATGACTACATTATTTAGACCACTTTATTATAAGGGTTCCAGTTTTTATTGCCTGTTGCAAAGTAGAGAGATACAGTAGATCTTCCCAAAGATCAAAGTGTGTCTCTAGGGCAGCCAGTAAATTAGTGGAAATTATAAATGAGTGCATAGTCATTGATGTCTTGAGAGCTCGGCTCAAGAGATCAGAGAGTATTCTTTCCCCCTTTCTGTTCATAAGTGTCTTTCCAGAACAGATTACTTTTTTTACACTTAAAAGCAATATTCATGGACTTCATAAGAACAAGTGTTTCAGTAGGACATGCTCTGATCACATCACTCCCTCTTGTATATGGACTTATTATGGACTGCTGCTTCCCTGCAACACAGACTCCTGGAGGCTGATGTCAGGGATATGTGTTTGGAGAATCATATCACTTAACTAATGTCATCATATTTTACAGCAAGTACAGCCTCTGTAGGAATTCTTTCACCAGAGTGGGAGCTCTTCAAAGCCCTGTTATGAGGTGCAAAGAGTGTATAAAACAAAATAAAAGCCAATTAGAGAACACTTCACTATCCTGAAAGAGGAAATTACAGCTATGGTGGGGAAAAGTAAATATAAACCAAATCACACTATGCCAAAAACTGCAAATAAAAACCCCCAGAATAAACATCCATTTCATGAAGGGATTTGAAGTTAACTTTTAATATCCAAGTTGGGAGAAAAGTCAGAATTGGTTTTTTGTGCAGAAGGTGGAACAGAGCTCTCATTTACTACTACAAATCTGGAGTCTGTATAGTCTAAGAACAACCTCAATATCAAACATTTAAAAACTTTTTTTTAAGTTTCTGTATATTCCATAAAATAGAAAGACCAAATAAAAGAATCCCAAGCCAGAGTTTTCTGGGCCACTCAGCTTTAGAGAAATGCTTTGTGTGGAAATCACCACTGCAGAAATAAGTGAGAAGGATTACATTATCCAGTTTTAAGGCAGTTATCTGGTGGTGTCAGTGGAGACACCAGCCTCAGGTTTTCAGGGGTGGCTTTGATTAACTCATTCATCCCAGTGCTCTGTTACAGGAAGTTTCTGCTTCTGATCAAGTGCGTGCTCTGGGCTGCTCAGTCTGAGAAGCTGAACCCTGGTGAGAGGTTCCTGGTGGAAGGAAGATTCATATTGCAGTATGGGAAGCAATGAGCAGAGCAGCCCACAGAGCTTTTCCACCTGCCCATCTGCTCCTGCAGTAAAGTGAATGCCTCAGATATCATTGCAATTGTTCATTTTTCTGCCCTTGGGCTGCTGAGTCAGTTTTTGTTAGGAATGTTCTACCTTTTCCTTCCAGGTGTGTTCTGAACCTTGAACCAAGTTCTTCTGAGTTCAGTAAAACAGATGTTTTGCCTTTGCAGTGACAGGAGGGTCAGTGCCATTAGTTGTATTGCTTGTTTAAATGAGGATTGACCATCATGAAAATACCACACAAAGAGGTCAGGTAAAGCCAAGACAGTTTTGATAGGTTTGGCAATCAGAATAGTCTGAATATCTGGTTAGGTGGAGGGGTTGTTATTGATCAGTCTTGGCTTTGCTTGGTGGGGCCAGCTCCTGTGCAAGCAGCAGGAGGATGTTTTCCACGAGCTGTAGCACTTCATGATTGACATGAAGCCTGTGTGGTCACAGGGTAAGATGTTACCAGCCCTCAGCACCATTTCCAAGTGAACTGTAGATTCTCTTTTCTAACTTCACCAATGCCAGTTACTCAAAGGAAGCCAAAGATATCCCAAAGACGCCACAAGACCCAATTTGACAGGAAAGAACGAGATGAAATGCCATGGCAGAAGCAGCTGCTTGCCAAGGACAGGTTTGCCAAGATGAAATGTGTCACTGTGGGGCAGTGCTGAAATGCTTCACTGCTCACTGGAGAGACTTTGGATGGGCCCTTGCCTTTAACCTCCCCTTCCCATGACTGGTAGGACTGACAAGGACTGGCAGCAAGCACCAGCAGAGCAGTGGATTTTGTTCTGAAGATCAGCACGTCTTGGATTGGCTCCAAGTCACAAATTCCTTCAGCTGAGGCAATACAAGTTGTAGACGTCCCTTGGCCACTGTAGCTGCCACAGGAAGATTGGACATGGAAGTTTGGAGAACAACACCCTCTCTTTGAAGATGGCACCACTTTGATGAGGAGATCCAGTGTGTAAGACCTCCCTGATGAAACCTGTGGCTGTGGTAGATGGCATAAAATAAATCTCCAGCTGTAAATAAAATTGTGTGGGCTGTGTTTGCACTGGAAGTGACCTTGGTGAGTGACAAACCACAGGGTGACACAGACCGTGCTGTCCCCACTGCAGTGCTGCTGCAGCTCAGCTCCTGAGGGCTCAGCTCTGAAGGCTCCACGAGCAGCATAAGCTGTAAAACATCTGCTCAGAACTGTAGCAAAAATGATGGTATTTGTTCTTAACAGAAGGAAATTCTTGCTCCCCTAGGTGAATTCCTTTGGAATTTGTTTCCCTCTCTGCACACAGAGGATTTGATGAGTGATAAAATGCCATGTCAAGAACAGGTCTGATTATTGATGCTTTTTCATAAGGAGAGGAGTGGGTTTGTTGGGGAATTTCTTTGCTTGAAACGTGGATCCTGTTTACTAAGATGATCCCAGAGGGATTGAATTTTTGTCATGATGGTCTTGTGCTTTTCCACCTACCCTTACAAAATACTTAACAGCATTTTTTGAGACTTGGCGTGGTACTTTCTGAAATGTCACTTTGTACCAACTTTGATGACATCCTTTGCTGCTTGCACAGAAACTCCAAACCCTCTAATTCCCTGTGTTTGGTCAGAGGCCTTGATTGCCCACTCTGGTTGTTACACAGTGTAGCTGTTTGCTTTATTGTTAAGATCCATCTGAGGACAAGCGAGGTTGAATGGCCAATGCAATGTAAACATGTGTGACTAATCCCTCTGATATGGTGCTGTTTGGGCTTTAATATTCTGGGCTGAAGGATAATGTCTGAATGCTCCTGTCAGAAGGGCTGGGAAGGGGCAAGAAGCAGCATCCTTTGGATCTGAAGAAGAATCTTGCAAGGCTATAAGGTGGTAAATTGAGATTTGGACTAATCATTAAAATATGTTTAATTGTTGGGGATTTTTGGGGGTGTGATGAGTGCCTGAGTCAACCTTTCATTCAGGTTTGAGTGTTCCAGATGTACTTAAATAGCTAAATTACCCCTTTCATGCTTCTGGACAGAAGGAAAAACACATTTAAAACATTTTAGCTTTGAAAATACGTGGGGAAAATCCTGTCCCTGTCTGCTGTGGTGGAAATGTGTGGGAATCTGACCTGAATTATCTGGCATGACATGTTTTCTCCCTGTCACTGGATTGCTACTCTAGTTTTCCGTTCCTTCTGGGTAAGGAAACTTCTACACGAATCACAGATTGCACATCAAAGTTTGTCTTCCGAAAACAGGTGAATTAACTCAGTAAAAAAGCATTTGGCCTCAGAAATCTAAGTGCTGCTCTAGCGTAGTAAATACTGTGATAAGTGATGGGAAATTCAGAGACGTTTGAGTAAAACCATGGACGAAACAAATCATTTTCCTCTGGGGAGGGTAGTATTGACCAAGTTTGAGAAATGGTCTTGGGCACAGGGAGGATTGTTGGGGTGTCCTGCACAGGGCCAGGAGCTGGATTCGCTGCTCTTGATGTGTCCCTTTCAACTCAGCACAATCTGTGGTCTCCCACGACTCTGAATTTCTCCTGGAACCTGGGGGAAGCGGCCGAGTTCAGAGGACCCGAAACACGGTGCTGGCTGAGCAGTGGGAGAGCAGACAGGGCGGGCAGCGTGGTGCTCACCCCCTGCACAGCTCTGCTCCTGGTGATGCTTTGGATTTTAACTTCTACATTTCTCAGATCCTGTCGTACTTGGTGTGTAGCTCTGGAGTGCTTTGTAACCTGTGAGCTGCTCTCTCGGGCTGTGACAGACAGAACAACCCTCTCCAGGCCTGCTCTCCAAGGACACTTGGACGGTCCTGGGCCCAGAACGTGTAAACCAACATCTAAAGAAAGGGGGGGGCAAGCTGGGGAGAATTACATCAGTAGCTATACTTTTAATTGGCAAATTTATGTTAATATGCTCATGGACCAGAACCTATGACTGTGACAACAGCTCGTGACTGGTCGTCCGTCTTGGGGGTCCACCTTAGGGTGCAGTGGCAGCCTGGGGCTCCCCAGGGGGTGCCTTTGGAAGCTTTCCAATAAATATCCACCTTTGTTCCCTTACTCCTGTCTGGCCTCTGTTTCCAAGGCATCACTGCGGCAGCTGCCGTGCCCCGAGCCCGGCCAGGCCGTCGGGCAGAGCTGCCCGGTGTCCGTGCGGGCAGAGCCGGCCGGGAGCCTCTCCCGATCCNCGGGATGCGTCTGACACCGCTCCCCTGGATCGGGATGCGTCTGACACCGCTCCCATGGACCGGGATGCTGCCGACACCGCTCCCGTGGATCGGGATGCGTCTGACACCGCTCCCGTGGATCGGGATGCGTCTGACACCGCTCCCCTGGATCGGGATGCGTCTGACACCGCTCCCCTGGACCGGGATGCTGCCGACACCGCTCCCAGGGACCGGGATGCTGCTGACACCGCTCCCGTGGATCGGGATGCGTCTGACACCGCTGCCAGGGACCGGGATGCTGCCGACACTGCTCCCCTGGACCGGGATGCTGCCGACACGGCTCCCGTGGATCAGGATGCTGCCGACACCGCTCCCGGCGCCCGCTCCATCGCCATGGCAACCGAGAGCCCGAATCCTTGTCCGCACGCTTTAGGAACCTCATTAAATCAGGCAGCAGGACGGCAGCTGTGGGCTCAATGTGTTAGGCTGACAGCCGGGGACTCGCTTTATGATGCTCAGGTGATTTTTGGCCCTCTCTAGGCCAAACGGTTGAGAACGTGGAGCTGGCGGGACAGATGGCAGAACAAATAAATATTGCCAATATGTTTAGTGTGCACACATCTTCTGAGAGGTGCAAAGCAACCTCGCTCGGTCTTATCAACTCTGGTAATTTTAAACAAAGCATAAATAAAGGATTAAAGAGCTCAGCTGAGCTGAGGGTTTTCTTAAGAATTTATTTAAGGAGCTGATTTTAAGAGCAAATGGATTGAACTGCAGGCTCGTAGCAGATCTCATAGCTACAGGCTCTCATAAAATGTTGCATAGATATAAGCAATTAAAGTTCTCTATCTTGATATATAATCATGGAAATTCAGCTGTGCAAGGCCCAGATCTTGAGAGGTTGATTCCACTTTCACCACTTCCATGAGGCTCTGCCAGAGGTAAAATCAGTGGAATAATATCCAAGATTTCTTAGTCAGAGGAATTTCTCATGCACCAGAGGAATTAAATACTTCAGTCACACCCCAAATTTGGCTTTCATCAAGCTCTGTTGCACTCCCCTGAACTGAGGTTTGGAATTGTTAGCACAAATGGGACTTTATACCATGGGGCTAAGCTAAAGATAGATTTAGCCCAAAACCACTCTAAAATCATGTACGGTGCATTTTATGTGATAATGATTGCAATTATTTCATGTTCTTCATCGTTCACCTACTTTGACTTAGGGTGTTAGAAAGCAGTAAAGTCAGAATGTAATTAGACACTTTGTGTCCAGTATTTTGCATAATTCTGAGTTGGTCCGGGCTTTCACATTATTGCACAAATAAAGTGGAAAAATGGTGGTGTGGAGTTCTCCTTTTTAATGCAGATAAAATTGGTTGTATTGCTGAGCAATGATTCCCTTTGGTCAAAGATGGTCACTCAGAGGGTATTCATGATTCCAATCATTCCCAAAGGATCAAAGAAAGCAAGGAAAACACCAAACTGTATGAAAGAAGCATTTTACCAACTTCGAGATCTCAAAACTGTTATGCTCAACAAAAGCTGAAAAATAGTAATACTGTCATCCAGATGCTTTAATTTTTCATGAAAGGGAACGGCAGATGCCTCAGACCCTAAATTATAATTTGTAGACTCTAAACAAAGACCCTCAATTAGTAAAGCAATTATTAATATTGGCTGGAACCCATTCTGCCCAGGGTCTCAGACTGAACCCAGTCCAGTTGGCTGCCTGGGACTGTCTGACCTGGAAGGAACTTAAATTGATTTGATAATTCCTGACATTATTTGAAATTGCTCTGGGTCCTTAACCATAGAGCCAGGACTGGGTGCTTTGTTTTGCGTTGGGCTTTTTTTGGTGGCCATTGCTGGTGTCATTTAAAATGGTCACAGCTCTTAGGGCACAGGCAGCAAAACCTGAGGGTCTCCACCTGCCTGGCTGGTGCTTGGCACTCAACAGGGAGGAGATTTTGTCTGAGTTTGTGAGCTGTGGATGCCCACCTGCAGCGCTGGGACCAAAGGCAGCGTTCTCACCAGCTGAGCATCTCCTGGAGAGGACTTTTTCTTGTGGGGTCAGTTTGACTGCCCTCAGTGCCTACCTCTTTTTTCCCTGGACTGGTTTGCAAAAGCAGAGACTTGCTGTTGCTAATCTGATGGATGAGCACTGTCAGAGATGAAGAGACCTAGAAAACCTGGAAGAGGAAGTGGCAGAGTCACCATCCCTGGAAGTGTTTAAAAAACATGTGGCTATGGCCCTTAAGGACATGGTTTAGTGGTGACCGTGGTGGTGGTGCTGGGTTGACTGTTGGGCTTGATGACATTAAAGGTCAAGTTAGAAACATTCTAACTTGAATGATTCTGATTCTAAGATCTGGATCTAAGGTGGAGAATGGCACCTGAAAGTTCATATTCCTTCCTGTAGCCTCAAAGAGGCAGAAATGCATTTTCTCAGGGAAAGGAAACCCAGAGAGGGATTAGTAAATCCATAAAACCGACCTCTTGCTCAAAAAATCCTGCATTTCCAAATATTTACTGGAGCACTGGTCTGGCCACTCCAGAGGAGAGGACTCTACCTGAGATGAAGCTCTGGTCTCACCTCAAGCATGGCCATCCTTGTGCTGGACTTCCATGGATTGGATTTCTGCCTAGAGGCACAGGAACATTTTGGATATAACTGTTGGGAAGATGGGAATGCAGACGTGGGACAGAGTGGATTCTCTCCCTGTGGTTCTGCAGGGTTTCCATTAATTGCATTGAAGATTAAGCAGTTCCATGAGATGAACCCCCCTGGCCTTGCTCACTGACCCCACTGCAGGTACCTAAAACCTCAGCCAGTCAACAATTAAGGTGCATCTGTCAGAGGGACTGTCAGGATGTGTCCCTTAGAATAACATTTTCAGGCTACTCCAGCCATTTTAGGAATATGATCTGTACTATGCACGGAAAATTGCATCCTTTCTTCTCTTGGCAGGTGTATTTTCTCATTCACCGTCTTTACATCTTTTGTGTATTTGGAATTCCACATAAAAGCATTGCTTTATATAATTCATGATCAAGGACACTTGTTACGCAGATAATTTTGTTCCATCCATTGAGAAGCAAAGTGATACAAATACCTTTTTTGACTGTGTGAATGAGTGAAAAGGATCTAAATTTAACGACCAAAACTGGGTTGCTTTTCTCCTGCAGTAGATTCCAGGGCATCTGCTTAAGTAACCAACGTGCACAGAATCAGGGTTTAAATGTGTCTGTTTTACCTGGGAGAGCTGAAGGACTGACTTAACAGCATTTTCCACCAGTCCTGCACAGGAGAGGAATAATGCCACGACATCTGCAGACAAAATGTGATTTCCGGCTGCAGGCAGTGGGTGATAAAGATGGCTTTTGGTCTCCAGCATGACCCAGAAGAGCTGGAGGAAAGCTGCTGGGGCATTCCCTGCCCGTGCTGCACAGCACCAGTGATAAGCAGCCTCCCCTGGGCCAGGCTGTGCTCTGCCAAGTGCAGCACAGGGTGTCTGGGACACGGCCCTGGCAGTGCTGCTCACCTCCACTCTGCAGGGCACTGCAGACTGTGTAGGTGTTGACCCTGGAAAAGCACATTGTACTCCCGACTTTGACAGAGTAAAATTACACTCTGAGTCATCCATGGAGTGCTTTAGTGGTTAGTCCGTACAAAGAAATATCAAAAATAATGTCACACAATGGAAGGGAAAAATCTTATGTATAGTGGCAAATCAGTGACTGACACAAGAAGCTGCCCATTCCATCACTTGTGGTGACACCTTTATTCCTTTCCCATATTCATTTTATGGGCCCTCACTTAACAGATAAATATTTGCACTGTGTAATTACAATTAATTAATTAAAAAATTACTAGATTAAAATTACTTCTAGTGAAACCAATTAAACAGCAAGTATTTGTTTTGCTTTGTACCAGTAGTTTAAAAATGGCTTTTTAAGTTGAGCAGTGAAATACAGCACAGTGAATGCACCTGGATTTCTAATTAAGCAATCCACATTGAAAAAAAATAACAAGAACACTTTCAAATGATAGCAAGTGAAAGCCAATTCAGCTTCCATTTTAGTATTTATCGTGCCCAAAGATAATGCTGAAATCTCATCAACTCCTGAGACTTCAGCAAAGTTATTAAATGTCTGTCTTTACTCCCAGACATTGCTGAAGAGTTGGCTTAAATTAAGGTCCATGACAGGCAGGACTCCCATGGGAGTCACCAGAGTTATATTGGCACGGGAGAAAATCAGCTGTCCTGGTAAACTCTAATTTTTTTTCCCAAATCCTGTACCAAATTCCATTTAATTATGCACTATTAAAGCAGTTCCATGATGTGACTGATAGATTTCCTTCTCCGTGTTCCAGTGGAGCAGCTGGAGACATGAAAGAGCCCACAAAACATTTTAGAAGAATTACCTAAAATTTCTTGGTCTTTTTGCCTCAGAAAGTTCCAGTTCGCACTTTAGAGGAAACTCACTGTGAGATAAAGGGCATCCACTTGGGAAGAGTCATTTCCCAGGTTTTTCTGGAAGCACATGAATTTGTGCCTGCTGCAGAGAGACACCTGACTTGCTCTCAAGTAGAAATGACCATTTCTTCAGCAACAAATTATTCATAAGAGAACAAATTGGTCTGTTTCTGTAAGACCAAATAAATTTTACATAAAAAATGATGTTTCATCCTGTATTTAGAGAGCAGATCTGGTCCATTTTTCTTCTCCCATGCTGACCCCATGATGATGGCAATGAACCATAGAAAATCCTGGTTCCTGCTGGTGTGACCAATTCAAACCCAGAACAACTCAACAACCCAGAAACTGATGCCTGATCAGTGTGAGTTGGAGCAGAGGGCAGACAGAAGGAGAGGAATAAAGCAGGGATTGATGGCAAGGCCTTCCAAGGGCACAGCCTGGCAATGCCAGAGCCCGGCTGCAGCCCTGCCAGGATGGGCCTCGAGATGGGCACAGAAAAGGGGCCTGGGCACGGGGTTTCACACTTGGAGAAGTTCTGCTCCGTTGGCATCTGGAGCTTCACTGCCCAATTCAGAACTTCCAGTGATGGAGTTCCATCCTCCTTGCTCGGCCTCCTCTTTTTGATGTTGTTGGTGCTTTTGGGTTTGCTGAGGTTGGGAAGGATTGTCCTGGAATGTTGGGCTGGAGAGAATTGTTGTGTCTGACTGCCCTGGGAGGAGAGCTCAGTGACACTGAATATGGAGCTGAGAGCTGCACACTAAAGCAGAACAGAAAAAGAAAAAAAAACTTAAAAGGGAAGTTGTATTTCCCTTAAAAGGGAAGCAGAGTATTTCGAGGTGCAATTCCATCAGTCCTTTGGAAACAGCAGAGGATAGGGTCTGGAAAAGGAGTGTACTTGGAGGGGGTCTGCCCCTGGGGGAATGTGCTGGATTGAGCATCTGGGGCCCTGAGATTGGGGTCACCCCACCAGGACCTCATCTTGGAGACGCTGCCTGTGAGGGATGTGTCCTCGTGTGCAGGAAGGGATGAAAAGCAGATCCAGGTGAAATTTATTCTTCCCAGAGCTTGTATGACTGGGTAGATGATGTGCTTGGCTCTCTGCTGGCCCAGGGCTGGTTTGCACATCCTGTGGGAAAGGGGTTGGCCATTTCACAAAGTCCCTTTGTGAGCTGCTGGATTATCAAATAGACTCTCCAAACCTCATTAGCAGCAGCACGTGGACTGATCTGTCCGTGAATACTGGGGAATTGGGAGGTGGAGGAATTCTTCAGCAGCTGTATCATTTTACAGATTAGTTTTCAAACACTGCCATACTTTGAAAATTAATCTCTTTTAAATGAAATGTTCATTTAAAAATGAGGTTTAATGATGTCTAATGCATCCTGAGATGCTGGCAGGAGAAGGTTTGTTCTGCAGCTGACAAAGGAGGGCGGGGAGCTAATTAACAAAGACAATCAAACTTTCATTAGTGTTACTAAAGCCTGCACGTTAAAATGTTTTGATGCAAACAACTGCTATTTATGTTTCCAAACGCCATCCTTTTCTATCAGTGCTTCTTTTAAAGATGCTTTATTGTGTGGCTTTCGAGGTGACACCACATGTAATAGATTTCTTGGAAATAGGGTTTAACCATTAACCATGAGGACGTGTGTCATTATTTTCTTCAGCTAATGCCTGAAGGTGAAGCTGAGTGAATTTAATGCATTAAGAAAGGTAATTATCAGATAATCTTGATTGCCAAGGTTCTTCCTCCTCCAGCAAAAACTGATGGTGGCATAATCTGTGTACGCGAGCATCTCGCTTTTCCTTTCTGACTTTGATTTAGGTCTGACAGCATTATACAGCATTGTTTCTCTTATTTTTGTATTTTTCTTCTAATATTTCTTCCATATATCTCATCTGTTTCCTTGTTCACCCTCATAAATTACGCTTCTTTTACCAACTCCATTCCTTTAAGTAGTAATCATATGGTCAAATGGATTGCTCTGCATTAAGGGCTAGAGGGAAAAAAATTGGCAAATTTTCCAGTAACAGATTTTTTTTTTCTCCTTTTCTGAAAGCTGAGGTGTAAGTTTGTCACAGCTTTCACAAATCTTCTTTCTCAGCAGTCATGCATCAAAGGCTTAGAACTGCAAATGAATTATTTTGATTACTGCTGCCCTGGCAAGATCTCCAGGGATGGGAGGTGGTGGGCTGAGCTACTGCCCATCCCTGCCGGGCCAAATCCTGCTCCCAGGGGAGGAAAGCATTAGGAATTTTGCCACTGACTTCAGTGGGGCTAGGATTTAGCATGGAGAGCACATTTTTCTTTGGAAAAAAACCCAAAAACCAAAAACCAAAAAAAAAAAAAAAAAAAACCAAAAAAACAAAAAAACAAAAAAAAAAAAACAAAAAAAAACCCAGCAAAAAAAAAAAGAAAACAAAAAAAAACCAAACCAACCCAAAAAAAACCACAAAACCAAAAAAAAAAAAACAAAAAAAAACCCAGCAAAAAAAAAAAGAAAACAAAAAAAAACCAAACCAACCCAAAAAAAACCACAAAACCAAAAAAAAAAAAACAAAAAAAAACCCAGCAAAAAAAAAAAGAAAACAAAAAAAAACCAAACCAACCCAAAAAAAACCACAAAACCAAAAAAAAAAAACCAAAAAAACAAAAAAACAAAAAACAAAACAAAAACCGAGAAACCCAAACCAAACCAAACCAAACCACAAAAAAACCAAGCCAAAACAAAACCAAAAAACACAAAACCAAACCAAAACAAAACGAAAAAACCAAAAGAAAACAAAAAAATCAGGCTCAGGCTGCTGCGAGGTTGACTCCCCAAACTTGGTGGAATTCAGTATTTTGCTTCCCTGTATTAGGCTAATATTCAGGTAAATGAGGGAAAGGAGACAAAACGAAGGACACTTGAAGAGACAACCAGAAATAAAATGTAAAAAAAAAAAAATTTCCAGATATATTTGCATCATCAAAGGAAGAAACAGCTTTTCCTTGCCTGAGTTTTTGCTTTTGTCTGATGGATCCTTGCAAATCTGCCTTTGCCACCTCACTGTGGGAAAGATTAGAGATGAATCTATGATAAAACTAATGAGGATCTAGAGAAAATCATCAAACCCAAATAGACTCAACGTTTTCTGCAGGATGTTTTAATCAGTTCACAAACCCCTGCACTACAAGGCATGTAAGGTTTTTTCACTACAAGTTTTTTTCCTCCCCTTTCGAAGTAGAAGGGGAGAAAGCTGGCACAAGGGGAATTTCCAAAGCCTGCATCCTCCTCTCTTCTCTGCTGTTCCTTTGTCACCCAGCCTTTGTGGAAACCTGACAGGAGGGGACAGCCGGGTGGGGTTGGGCTCTTCTACCTGGGAACAAGGGACAGGACGAGAGGAAATGGCCTCAAGCTGTGCCAGGGGAGGTTTAGGTTGGATGTTGGGGAAAATTCCTTCATGGAAAGGGTTGTCCAGCCCTGGCACAGCTGCCCAGGGCAGGGGTAGAGTTCCCCATCCCTGGAGGGATTTCAAATCCCCGTGGATGTGGCACTTGGGGACGTGGGGCAGTGCTGGCCTTGGCAGTGCTGGCAGAGTTGGACTCGATGGTCTTACAGGGCTTTTCCAACCGCAATGATTCTGTGATTCCATGATTCCCTCTCCTTTTTCAGTTTGGCTGCCCCTGCCTCGCCCACTGTGCAAGGAGCTCTGCTGTCCCCAGGCTTGTCAGGGCCATGGAGCCAACCCCTTGTCCCTCCCCGAGCCAGCCCAGCTCCAGGCTTCTCCTCCCTGTGGGACCTGGGCACGCTCAGGCAAAGTCCAAGGGCTGGGAATCCCCAGGGGAAATTGCATCTTAAATCACAAAAAAAAAATCCATCAAATGTATCAGTGACCAATAAGTGGCAGCAGTAGTGGATTTGCCAGGTAGCATGAGGCAAAGTCAAGGAGAGCAGATAAAACAGTTTCTTATTCTAATTAAAGTAATTATTCATGGGACTCCAGATGTTTAAAAAAAAAAAAAACCAAACAAAAAGAACAAATCCCTTTGCCTAACAGTGAATAGCAACATAAATCGCCTGGGTTCTCTGTGTCAGGACAGAATGGCTCCACTAATCAATACATCTCTCCAGTTTTATAAAATAATGTTAATAGCTATGGCTGTCAATACTTCTATGGGAAATAATTTAATAGAAGATTACTGTCGATCTATTACTTTTTTTTTTAAATCCCATTCATTAGAATGATATCCTTCTGCGAGTTGTCTGAAAAAAAAGGGGCTCTGAAAAGGACTCCCTGCTGTACTGAATTCTATAGGCCTTCAGAGGAAATTCCATAGAGCTGTATTACATTTCTATAGATTTAATTCCTGGTGCTTTCTGTGGGAGTTTTTCCCCAGGAGGACATATGTGAGAGATCTAATGCTCTATTTGTATGTGCTTCGGTCCTCAGTGGTTTTCATCCTTTTTTTTTTGTTTGTGGACTACCAAAAAAATTTCCACTAGAACATGCGGGCTCTTGTGTATTGAATTTGTGCTCAGTGACCGTAGACTTCACTGCTTTATGCGGGAATTACTCCAGTGAATCTGTGGACAACAAATTGAGAACCACTGCTTTATTTATTTCCTTTATGCTGGCCATGGAATAGAAAATATTGTGGTAACCACCACTCAGTGTGTCTGGAAGCAGCTGAGAATAGCTCATAACACATTACTGTAATCACCACTACTGTCATTTATTAATTTACACAGATTCACATCTGCTTTTCCAAAGTGGGGATCAGGCTGGAAATACCCCTGAAGTAAGAAAACAGGAGGGGTTTTAAATTATAATCAGTATTGGTACCATGGTGTTGGTTGTCAGAGAAGCAGCCTTAGGGGAGTGGAGGGGATACTTGAGAAAAAAAACAAACTCAGTCTGCTGGGAAACTCAAAATACGAGAGTGTGCAGTGAATAAAAATTCTACAACCACAGTAGTGAAATTCAGTTCGTGTTTGAATGTGTCCAGTGGTTGTTTCTCACTGATACTCATTAAAATATGAGGATCAGTGGCCTGTTCTTTCCAAGAGCAGCATTTTACCCCCATTTAGGTGTTGAAAGAGAAAAGCAGAGCCTTTATAATATTAGATAATTAGGTTTCTTGACTTCCAGGCAGTGAGCGTTTGCTGTTGTATCCCTCTCAGTGCACAAGGCAGACAAGTCAGTGGTGAAAGTGTTTCTTTCTGGCTCTGAGAAATCATACAGATGAAGGAGCAGAAGTTTTAAATTATCCTGATGTAAAACAATCCTTGAGTCGGGGTAGACTGTTTTTTTAATGTTGCAGGAACTTTACAAGTCCCCATGAATCAGTGCATTTGGAATTTTATGGAACAGGCTCAAAAACTGTCAAAAAGGTCTATTCAATATTGAATATGCTTGCACTGTGAATAGCAGACAGGAAAATCCAGTGTCTGCCAAAGGAATGTAAAAAAACAACTGATAAAACAAGCAGAAATCAGTTCTTTCAACTCCACAAGGTTTTGTTTCTTTTTTTCTTTCTCTCGTTTTTTTTTTTTTTTTAAGTAAAAAAGACATAAACACAAAAGCTGCAGTTGACAGTGTTTCTTTGACAGCACTTTTGTAGCCATTTAGGCAAAACAATGCAAAGCAGCTTTCTGGAGGCCGCTGGCAGAACATACTGTAGCTCTCAAACTTCACACAGGCTGCTGAGAAATGAAATGTTTGACTGAGAAGCTGATGTGGGTTTGGCAACATTGCTTAATTGATAGTGTGAAAAGAAAGAGGATTCTGCTTCCACCATCTGCAACAGTAACGGGGACCAGCTCTTTGTCTGACAGCATCTGCAGCCTTCCTCCCACCTCTGCCTCACCAAAACGGGGGAATTGTCAGGGAATTGTGAGTGCGGCACATGCATTGGGAGGATCGAAGAGTGTGGGTTTCCTTTCAGGTTTAATTACTGATGTGAAACTCCTCTTTGGTCCTGCCTTATTCCTGTGGGCAGAGAGGTTCTTTGGAACAGGAGTTGGCTGTGCCGCACTGGCCCTTCCAAGGCTCAGAGGCTGGTGTAAATCCCAGCTGGGAGGGGTGAGGAGCCTTCATGTAGGACTTCTCTAATGTAGGACTTCCTCAGTGTAGGACTTCTTCAATGTAGGACTTCCTCAGTGTAGAACTTCTTTAATGTAGGACTTCCTCAGTGTAGAACTTTAATGTAGGACTTCCTCAGTGTAGGACTTCTTTAATGTAGGACTTCCTCAGTGTAGGACTTCCTCAGTGTAGAACTTCTTCAATGTAGGACTTCCTCAGTGTAGGACTTTAATGTAGGACTTCCTCAGTGTAGGACTTCTTTAATGTAGGACTTCCTCTGTGTAGAACTTCTTTAATGTAGGACTTCCTCAGTGTAGGACTTCCTCTGTGTAGGACTTCCTCTGTGTAGAACTTCCTCAGTGTAGAACTTCTTTAATGTAGGACTTCCTCAGTGTAGAACTTCTTTAATGTAGGACTTCCTCAGTGTAGGACTTCCTCTGTGTAGGACTTCCTCTGTGTAGAACTTCCTCAATGTAGGACTTCCTCAGTGTAGGACTTCCTCAGTGTAGGACTTCCTCAATGTAGGACTTCCTCAATGTAGGACTTCCTTAATGTAGGACTTTCTCAATGCAGGACGTTCTCAATAGGACTTCCAGGATCACTTGTGCATTTGGGAATGGGATTGGCATCTCCCGCTCTTTACAAATTAATAATCTTTTCCAAGCTACTCATGGTTCTCCTGCCAATCCTTGCTCCTCTGCTCTGTCCTTCCCCTTTGAGGGGGAGCATTTTCTTGACTTTCCTTGATGGAGCGGAGTGTGGCCAGTTTATCCCAACAGCCTATCTCTGGCAATGCAGGGAAAATGCAGGAAATAGCACTATGGGCAAGGCAGACCAGTGCAGAACACTTCTGCCCAGTACTGATAACTTGTGAGTTAAATTAAGCCCCATGGCAGAAAGTTTTAAATCACTCAGAAAAAAACCCCAATGTTTATTTTCAGGTAACAAGAGTGGTCTCTTGTGCAATTTTCCACACTTTTTTAGCTCCTTTCTTGTTTTCCTTTTAAGTATGGAAAGGGTCCCATCTAGCCCTTATGTGGCAGATCTTAAGCAAAGAGCAAGTTTCCCAATTAAATGAACTGAGCACCTGTCAGACTTAGGAATAAAGTGCTTGGCTTTCAAATTTTGATATGAAAGAGACTTGCAGAAAGTCTCTGGTAAGCATAAAAGTTTTATCACACCAGCATTTCAGTTTCTGTAATGTTTAAGAGAGGAACTGTAGGGCAGTTCCTGCCGTAGTATAAATATCATCTATGAAAATAATTTCATGTGATGAAAGTCTTTGTGACTAAGAACTTGCACCGTGCCTTGCCATTATTGGCTTAATCCCCCTCTGTGTCCATCCATCTGAATTCCATTCCCAATCTGCCTTCAGGCATGTTATGTACAATTAATAAATCATCCTGACTAACTATGGTTTTTTCCATATATGTAATTTTGGCTGAATTGTTTTCACAAAGGAGGACAGTATGATGCTTGACATCCAAAGCCCGCATTTGTAATCTCTCCTTTATTTAGTAGCATATATCATGTTGCTCAGACAAAGCTGGAATCCTAATAAATCTGTACCCAGAAGTAGGGAGCACGTGTTGCTCTAGCAAGCCAATGGCAGATCGAGTGAGGAAAACACTCGAGGTGACAGTGAACAGTCCAAAAGCAGGAGAAAAATGAGTGAAATATATTGAAAATCTATTTTGAGGAACTTTATACCCAGCTCTTATTTGGACCCCTGAGCACAAAGCTTGTCCTCCTTGCGCTCGACAGCATTCCCAGCAAAGATTTCCTGGCTTTCTCCCAGTGCTGCCCTCACTTGGAGTGCAGTCCAACCAAAGTGGTTATTCCCATTTTTCATAGAATGGTTTGGGTTGGAAGGGGCCTCTAAAGCTCATGTATTCCAATCCCCCTGCAACAAGCAGGGACACCTTCCACTAGAGCAGGTTGCTCAGAGCCCCATCCCATCCGACCTCGGGTGTTTCCAGGCATGGGGCACCCACCACCTCTCTGGGCAGCCTGTGCTGGTGTTCTACCACACTGAAAACACACGGTTCTAATCAAAATCAACCCTCCTTCAGTTTAAAAGCCATTCCCCCTCATCCTACCACAACAAGCCCTGCCAAAACGTTTGGCCCCATCTTTCTTCTAGGTCTCTCTAAGTACTGAAAGGCTGCAATGAGGAGCCTTCTCTTCTCCAGGTAGAAAAACCCTATTTTAGGAGTTACACCTCAGGGAAGGACCAGGCTAAAAGCTGGTGAAGAGCTCTGAGTCTGCCAGCAATGCTGGGAATGTTGGTTCTCTTTGGAAACGGGATGGGATTGTGGAAGGAGAGAATCCCAGCCAGGCTCTCCCTCAGCCCACCTTCCAGCTCTCGGTGGGAATGAAGAGAACCTCTGGATACGGCCAAAGCCAGAAGGGCATTCCCGGCAGGAGCATCAGGCCTCGTGCCAACAGCAGAGTGAGGAAGTGACGGTGTTTCGTGGGTACCATTTCAAGATGTAATCCTTAAATGTTAATAAGTATTTCTGCATTTTTACGCAGACTTGCTGCAATTCAGACTTCTCCTGAAATGTCAACACCGAAGTTGCAACTTTCAAAATTCATTCCTTGAGAAACCTGTTTGCTGACTCAATTTGTTTATTTTTCGGGAGTTCTAAATAGACAAACATATTTTCTTGTAACCCAGAGGGAGGCATTCAAATGTCCTGGCCTCAGAGGAGACGACCCCTACTCATGTGACTTGTAATTAAGAGCCCGTCATTGAAACTGCCAGGAGTGTCTGCTCATTCTGGCTGTCACTTGTTTTAACTCCAGCTGGCTAACAAGAAAAAAAAATAGTTTTCTTATAGGTTTTTATCTGCAAAAATCGCAGCAGCCTGTTGTGACTGGTATAGATTTGGGAGAGAAATTATAGCAATGTTTTGATGTGTAGTGGTAATACTTCTGTCATCGACACCCGATGCTGAAGGCAGAGATAACTTCAGCAGGAGAAGGATTAGACAAAGTAGTCTGCAATAAATAAATTTAGTCTGGGTTGTAAATCACTTCAGAATTCTGCACAGCGTTTTGTCTTCCTCACTGGCCTTCAGAAAAGTGGTGTCTTCACTGAACTTGATAAGTGTGTGTGTCTTTTCCCTAATGAGGGATTTGAGTAGGGCAGCAGTTGGGAAGGTTCTGAAATATGAGTTTAGGTTTCTACAACTGAAATTTTAGGGGTTTATTTTTCCTCCCCAGAAACCTAAGAAATATTTTGGGTGTTGCTTTGTAATCAGTAAGGCTGAAGAAAAGACTGCAGGGAAAGCAGAAGGTGGTTCAATGGAAAGCTTTCTGAAAAATTGGAAAGTTGATTTTGTTTTAATAAAAAAAATCTAAAGTTTTGAAAAAAAACCCACTGAAAATAAAACTAGATTTTCTTTCCTTTTAGTTGACAAAGTGCTGTCTTTTATTAGACAAAATTCTGCTGCTGTCACTGTTTATGTACTGTACATCTGTGTCCCTTCTTCCAAGTTGTGTACAGTATTTAAAGCCACGCATCACCTTTCTTACCATTTGTAATAGAAGAGAGAAGAACTTTTCACCACTTTTTAGAGTGGTATTTTTTTCCTTCCGTGGGACAGAGCAATGTTTCAGAAGAAGAGGTTTCTGTGTTCATGGTACCCAGAGCTCACGAGCGGCTGAGTGAGGCACCAGGAGCAGCCCAAGGAGCCTGGAACGAGCTGTGCTGAGCTGTTTGGAGCCGTTATCACCTCCTCCAGGGATGAGCTGCCAGGGAGGCTTCCCGGGGCCACCCCTGGGGACTGCAGCCCAGGATGCCCTTCCCAGCCAGGCTCCTCCATGCCCGGAGCCCTCCTGAGCCAGGCAGCACCTGCTGCTGCTTCCTGGGACACCTCATGGCCCCAGCCGGGCTCCCTTCCCTTCCCTTCCCTTCCCTTCCCTTCCCTTCCCTTCCCTT